>OX632361.1:39047015-39248595 GCA_951751655.1 Ophion costatus
AAGGGTTGCTCGTAATGTTGTATACGTATATGGGCGCGCACACACACACACTCACAAGTGTATATACATACATACATACATACACACATATATATACGTAAATATACTTGTATATACATATATACACTTCTACATATATATATAAGTATATATACGTATATTCATATTATATTCATATTTACATATATAGATTCATATTTATACATTTACACACACACACACACACTCATATATGGACCTCTAGCAAAGCGAAGGGCGTAATTGATACGATTTTTACCGAAATCCTCAGCGTTCTTTATTCCTCCGCATATACATAAATATGCAAATAAAAGTTTCTGTGTATATATGGACATACCGATCTATGAGTGTATAGAACTTAGTGTGTGTCCGGTGTTTTGAACGTCAGTTTTCAGGCCACCCTGTATATATATATATATATATATATAGGGTGGCCCGAAAAGTGACGTCCAAAAGCAACATCTAGATGACACATTTCACATGTGTTATAATTATTAAGTGGACTGTTAACCAATAAATAAATGGCCAACTAAACACTAATGTTGATGCCTTAGATTTTTACAAAGAGTTATAAAAGTAGGTTTGAGAGAATCAGCCACGAACGTTCATAATCGGATGATGAAAAAAATACTTATACTAGTCTAAATGGCTCCCAATTGCTTCAAAAACTTCTAAGGTACTTGCACAAAAGAGAAAAAACATAAACGTGTGTTACAGAAAATCATGAAAAAGAAATAAAATGCTTTTTTTTCGAAAAGATATTTAGATGATAAAAAACTGCCACTACTAGTCTAAATGACTCCCAACTGCTTAAAAAAAACTTCCAAGAAGAAAGTACACGTCCAAAAGAGGAAAAAATAAAAACCTATGCTACAGGAAAATTGGAAGAAAAATTGGAAATGCTCTATTTTCTTGAAAACTAATTCAGATGATATTCAGATGATAAAAAAATACTGACACCAGACAGAACGACTCCCAATTGCTCCAAGAAACGTCAAGAAAGTACATGCCCAAAGGAGGAAACAAACAAAACCCTATGCTACAGAAAAACTGGGGAAAAAATGAAAAATGCTCTCTTTTCTCGAAAAATAAAGATCTTTTGATGATACCAACATACTAATACTAGTTCAAATGACTCCTAATTGCTTCAAATACTTGTAAGAGGAAAGTTCACGCGCAAAAGAGAAAAAAATATGTGCTACAGATAAACTGGAAGAAATCCTTTTTTTCTCGAAAGGTAAAAAGATATTCAGACGACAAAAAATACTAGTACAAGACTAAATGACTCCAAATAGCTTCAAAAAATTTTAAGAATTCTTCACAAACTTCTAATTACATAAGAAAAAGTGCATTTTTTCTCGAACAGTAAAAGAAAATCGTAGACCATGCATGGGGGTGATTCGAATAGATTGACACGAGGCATCTAGATTTTCTTTCTGGACTTCACTTTTCAGGCCACCCTGTCTATATAAATATCATTTTTTTTAATAATTTAAAAAAATATATATATATCATTGAAATTCAAATATCTGTAAATAAAAACTAGAGAGAGAAAAACCCAAATAAACCCAAACGAGAATCGTATGACTTACGCTCTTTTTGCAAATAGTACGTATATATATATATACACATGTATATGTGAGTGTGTGCAAAGGGAGATTGATCTATGCGGTGAGTTACAAAGCCGAGCACGACTCGCAGCAATTAGTTTCGCCGAGTCGGCAAGTGACGTAATAGTACTCAATTATGTGTGTTGTGCGGGCTAGACGCTGAAGGAGAGGGAGGCTGCTCTCCTCACACAGAAGGCTGCGATGGCTCGACAGGTACGGAGGACTCTGAAGCTTTAGGACACTTATTAGAATCGTATCACAGTGGATGTTTCTCATCAGTAATAAGAATGATGACAGTGACGAATAACAACAACAACAACAACAACAATAATAATAATAAAAAAATTATTTCGATATTAATGAAGGATAAAATTGATGGAAAAAAGCTCAGCATGATCACCAATGCGTAGCAACGGAGGCTGCACATTCGTTGCTACGCATTACGTAGTTAATTACACGCTCGTAGCGCTGAACAAAAGCGTTAACATCGTGCATGTTTTTTTTCGATTTTTTCGTTGCTCCGGAGCTCGTGGGAGCGATTCGTTTCGAACGAGCGGAGATTAAAATTGCGGGAATGTAATTTTATTGTTATTGCGATTGCAAGTGAGATGAAAAAAAAAATGGAAATGAAAAAAAAAACAGCGAATGGTACACCGACGATGCATGGAAAATCGTAGAGCGCATTTATTAGGGTAAGCGTCGAAAAAACGTCAAGTGTTTTCCTTGCAAACGATAATCAAATTTGAGCTTTGATCGAAGCCCAAATTGTAGGAATCGATAATTTTTTTTGCCTTTGGATTCACAGAGGAAATTCGCACTTTGCGTTCAGGCTCGAATAACCCGGCGGAAGAGTAATATTGGTCGATTTCTGTGGAAGATTCTTCAAGCTGTAAAGCTCAGCTTTGAAAAGCTTTTTTTTTAATTTCGTTGTCGTTATTTTTGCACAAGATAGAGATATTGGGAACGTTGCTTTTTTTGTTCCGACAGGAATACATGATCGAAGAAAAAAGAGATTTGGATTTAGATGAAGCGTGTTTAAAGCTACGAAGCGGATTTAATAAATTTATAATATTTTTAATATTTATAATATTTATAATGTTTTTCAACAATTTATAATATTTTTTTCTGATGATAGCGTTGGGACGACGAGATTAGGATTTTACACACAGATTGTACACAGTCCTGCCAATTTTGAGGTTTTTTTTCATTGGAAAATATTGACAAACAATGAAGTTTTATTTTATTTAAACGAAGCGCCGCCGTTGCTGTATGGCCAATTGGAGTAGGTGGCTCTGACAACTGGGCTGATCTGAAATGGAATATGGAAATGTTTTCTTTTAGTATAATAATAAAACTTTCCTATGAACACACACTTCTTTAAAATTTGGAAAATTACGAAAATGGAAAGCTGGACGGAAAAAAAATCGAATTTTCGACAAAAGCAACTTTAATCATTTGTTATTAACGAATGGATGAACATATTTTTAAAACCATCAGAGTTTGAAGTGAATCGGACGAATAGATCTTGATAAACGATTCACACCGTTTTCTAAAACACAAGTTCGCATAACGCGCGAAAGAAAAAAAAGGCTAAACCGTAGCGAAGTAGTCGTAACCCGCTTAATTATTTGAATTTTTACAAAATCTCGGTGGCAAATTGACGTTAAAATCCTTACCTATGAAAACAATGCAATAACGAAAAATCGTATTTCCGAAATTTAATTTTATAATTTTTTAAAGCTGCAAAGCGCATTCGATAAATATCGAGTTCGCGTATGCCAGGGCCTAAAAAAACATGTCAATTTTAAATATTTTTTTCTGACGAGAGTTTTGGGATTACGAGGTTGAGACTTTACACGCAGATTATACATAGTCTTACCGAGTTCCAGTTTTTTTTTAAATAGAATAATGTTTGTACAGAATGGAGTTTATTATTATTTAAACGAATCACCTTTTGCTGCATGGCCAATAGGTGGCTCTGACAAGGAGGCTCATCTCAAATGAAAAATAAAAATATATAATTTTAGTATAATAAACCTTTCATATAATCGGGAACTTTTTGGAAATTTGAAAGTTACGAAAATAGCTAGCTTGAGGAAAATAATCGATTTTCTGAAAACAAAACAATTTTAATCATTTGTTATTAGTAAATGGATATAAAAAAAATAATCTGGTCGTACGATATTTTAAAGTGAATTAGACGAAGAGATTCTGACAAACGATTCATACCATTTTACAAAACATAGACTCGCAGAATGTTTAAAGTTTTCACACGGTCTTTGTGGCAAAAGAAAATTAGGACCTCGGCCTATAAAAACAAAGCAATAAAAAAAAATAGTATTTTCAAAAGTTCAGTCTCATGCAGACCCTTCAATGGACTGTTGAGTTACGCGAGTTTGGAAGTAAAAGCGAATTTCTCGTGTAAAATCAAATGGTGGAAAAATATTATCGAGCGCTACTCGAAATTAGCATGCATTTTTTAAATGCCTGATACTACTGCACGAAGAGGTGAGGGTCGATTTTTTTTCCTCGCCAAAGTATACAGGGTATTTGTTGTAAGTGTTATGAAAAAATTAGTATTAGTAAAAGTCCCACGATTGGCGAGATAAAAATCTTCCGCTTTTGGTTTTTCGCATGCCATTTCTACAAATGATAACTTTTTTACCCTGTTTAAAAAAAATACTTTTTGGTATTTGTTTTATCTAGAAGTCTTCTTTTTAACCTTCAATGTTAACAAAACTTTATGAAAGAAGATCTTAAGCAGAAAAAAAGGTACGACGCATATAATGCCAACCACTTTAAAAAGTTGCTTAGTTATTGTCGATTCATATCATTTTTAGAAATGGCATGTGAAAAACCAAAAGCAAGTGATTTTTTTTTTCAAAAAATAACACAAAGCCCAAAATCTTAAAAATTCCGGGACTTTTACTAAACTGAAATTCATTTTGATAAAAGAATTTAGCAAATTAAGGGGGAATATACCTTGTGAGGGCAGAATCAAGGGTCATTTTTGACAATTTGTTTAAGAAAAACATAACAATATTTTTTAATTCGGTTTTTTTGTACATGTTAGTACAAATCTTCAAGTAAAGGAAGACATTTTTTTTTAATTATTTCGAAACAAAATGGCGGCGCAGTAGTCGATTAAAGAAAACTCCTTTTTTTCATAATCTTCTATGGGCGTATAAAAAACTAGTCCAGTACGTAGGGGTTTTTCAAAATATTGATTTTAAAAAAATAGCGTTAATAAGAAAAAAAAATCGTAATCAATCGATCGAATCTCGATCATAACATTTTTTTATTTCAACTTATCGAAAAAACCCTACGTTCTGGACTAGAAAATGTTGTCAAGAAGCTACAGAATAACAAGTCAATCGATTTAAAACTCAAGGCGCTACGCATACGCCCGTGTCTAAAAACATATTTCCGAGAAAAACGCGTTTAAAGCCATTTTGTTTCAAAATAATAAAGAAAAAAACATTTTTTTCCTTTACGACTTGTATAAAAAAGAAAATTTTAACATCTATAAAATAACATGTGTCAATGCATAAAATAACATATAACAATTTAACATATATAAAATAACCTGTTAAAAATAACATGTTAAAAATAACACGTTAAAAATAACATGTTAAAAATAACATGTTAAAAATAACACGTTAAAAATAACATGTTAAAAATAACATGTTAAAAATAACATGTTAAAAATAACATGTATTAAAACCGAATTTAAAAATATTGTTTTGTTTTTTTTAAATAAATGGTCAAAAATGACCCTTGATTTTGCCCTCACAAAGGTATATTCCCCCTTAAGTTGCAGGTTCATCTATTCACAGCAGGACACCCTGTATAAATGTTGGATTTTATATGCATGTGCTTGTTGAGCGTGCGGGTCACACACACCCTGCATCCGTAATGGCACGCTGATTGTGAGCTCAATTCTAAGCTTTGAGGATTTCAGGTGACGCTCAGTGCGATTGAGTATGGAATTTTTTTAAACTACGTAGTTGGATAATGCAAGTACCCGTAGTGGCGCACTGTATAAATAATTGTCACACGTACGTGCAAGTACCCTCGTTCCATCTCTTCTCCCCAACACCCAAATGTGACCTGCTGGAACTTTTGTATCTTCTCCTCTATCTCTGTCGCCCTTTTCTTTCACTCTTCTGTCTTTCCTCGTTTTTTTCTCTATCACCTACACTCGACGTATTGATTCACTTTTATCGCTATCTACACACGTGCATTTGTCTCGCAGATTTTTTTATTCCACTCGTACGACCATCTCCATTCGCACCACTTTGGGATAAAAATCGACGAAAAGTTTCACTGTAAAAAGAAACAACGAACACCCGCCTTCCAAGTAGCAAATTTATTGCAAATTTATGCTAATTATTTTTCGCTCTCTAGCAACATCTCTCGCACATCTGTGTGAATTACCCCGCAATTGTATTTCCGGTCAAACTGACTGAACTACTTGTTTTTTTTTTATAGTGGCTCGTATTACGCTCGTAGCTGATGCCTTACGAGAGGACGTGCGACAAATTCGTGCATTTTTTTTTTGAGGAATTTAGCGCGATGAAGTGAATTGAAAAACAATGATTAGATCGTGGATCCTTTGAAGGATATACTTTTTTTTACGATTTTGTTTTTGGGATTTATTCGGGGTGTGACGGATTGAAACGGACCCCCTGAAAGACGATTATTGAAGAAGATTGGTCATTTTTTACACGTTTTTAAAAGCAATGTTAAATTTTATATGTAAATATATAATTGAATTTTTTTTGTCTACTAGATTATTTATTTGGTATTTAGAAAAAAAGGTATTTTATTCAGCATAAAATGAACTTATTTGGCGAAATTTTTTATTTCAGAAAATAACAAATTAATGATATTATTGAGGTATGATAGTATAAAAAATGTAGTCCAGCTGCCGGATCAATAACTTGACAATGGTTGGTCTGGAAATAATAATCTTTCATCATCTATATAAATATAGTTGGCACTGTACGTAGCCCTTTTGCGAAAGACAAATTCACAAAGTGGTCGGTGTTAAAAAAGGTGTAACTTTGGCGAAATTTTTGTCTATGTTCGGGAACTTAAAAATACTACATTTAAAAAAAATGCCTACGGACAAGGATAGCTAATACAACTACGGAAATTGTGGGTTTCTTAAATTGTAAATCGGACAATTAGTGCTCAACTTATGATTTCGGCCAGGTCGAGAAAAACCCGCTGTCACAAAATCGTCTGTAGCTTGGTCAATATTCAATATTTCATCTTGAATATTTTTTCACATATTCTCAAACATGTATACTTTGAGAACATGCCAAAAAGTCGTTTGTTTCGCCCGTCACAGTGGTGTCTCTCCTTACTTATATTAATTCTATCATTATTAATTACATAATAACAATAATTATTACGTCCACGAATTTTAAAGTATATACATAAATATATAATTGACTATTGTGTGAAAAAATGATGAATTTTTTTCAATATACATTGTTTTGTACACCTTTATACAGTTATACAATATAATTCATTTAAACAATACGTAACCAAAAAATTGCAAGATTTATTCAATATACATGCAAATTTTTAGTGGCCACTATTCATTGATTTTCAGTGTGTCAAATTTTTTCGAAATTTTTCACACGTCCTCAAAGTTTCAGTCACAAATGCTTTTCAGCCACAAATCTCCGAACGACAATTCAAATGCTAATCCTTCGCTTATGTAAACTTGAGTCTCAGTGTCACTCGCAACTCTCGCAAGGATCTTTTCCTTTATTATCATAATATATATATTTTTTTATTCAACAGTCACCACTCGAAGCGAATGAATTTTTAATTCGACGGTACACAGTAAACGCTTTTTATGCAACAAATCTCGAAGATGCTAGTCGATGAAAGAGCACGTGAAGTTTTTATCATTTTTTTGTTGCTTCGTGACGTCAGAAATATAATTTGCGTGAAATTGTCGGGAGATAAGAGGCAAATATCAAAAGTCGATTCCGAATTACATCGCGAGATATCGAGGCGCGGGTAAAGAGTTATAATTTATTTTTCGTTTGTGTCTGCAGTCAATTGCTCAATTTTTGGCCGGAAGAAGAAGCAGTACAAGGATAAGTACCTAGCAAAACACAATGCAGTCTTCGACCAGCTGGATCTGGTCACTTACGAGGAGGTCGTTAAAATACCTTGTGAGTAAACTTTCATAAGTATTTAATTATATTATTTTATATTTTATGTATATGTACAGAAGGCTACTGGCTATTGGTCACGTTCCAATTAAAGGGTTGTAGCAAATGTTTTCCGCTACCAAATAACCCAGTTATGCTTTATGCTCGAGTGCACCATTTTTCGACATATTATTGTCTTCATTATTTTCTTAAAGAGAGGGGTAGGCGACTTTAAAAAATAATTTAAAAAATGACTGCTCTATGGAATCAACATCTTTCATCATTTGTAGTTCGAGGACACAGTAATAAACAATTATCAACAATAAAATACGAATAATCATTAGACTTGCAGAGTTTTCGACCCTTAATCCCAAAATGTTTGCAAATCATTCTCATTTTATTGTTGATAATTTTTTGTTACTGTGTCTTCAAACTAGAAATAAAAAAAAATTGATTCCATACAACAGTTTTATTTAAATTAATTTTTGTAGTTGCCTAGCCCACTTGGAAAAAAAATTGAAAATAATATCTTAAAAATGGTTTACTTTTGCATGAAGCGTTACTGCTTTATGTATACTAGCAGTATAATTATTAATAAACTTTCTATAACTTAAAAAAATGCCCATGTCATGATTTTTTGGAGCATTTTTTTTGCGCTGCAGCACTGTTGCTCCTCTTAATAATTAATATTACATTGAATAATACTATGATAAATAACAAATTTTATTTCATATATATATTCACAAATATTTTACTCAATGAGTAGTTATTACGATATTAAAAATGTTTTTTTTTCTTTTCGGGCTTTTCCGTGTCGCAAACTATTATTCATTTCTATAAATAATTTATAAATAAACTTATATAAAATTTGAAATAAGTAATAAAATTTATTATTTATTTTAAAAAATTACGACTATTGGAATACCGAAAAACGAGTCTGTCTCGATTTTCTCGACAGATTCCTCGTTTCAACGCAAAACTCTAGTCCTTTTGGGAGCTCATGGCGTTGGACGTCGTCACATCAAGAACACAATTATCGGCAGGCATCCCGACAAATACGCCTATCCCATTCCACGTGAGCTATATTATTTTTATCGAATAATGCCAAAAAAAAATCGACTCTCCAAAAAGCCACTTTTTATTCTCAAAAAAAAAAAAAAAACAATTTCGGCAGTCCAAAAAAACAATTTCGATCGTTAAAACATCACCCCGAATATTTCGTCACAATTCGTGTCTCGATATCCGTATGGCCGTATTGACCATTCGCCGAAAATAATTTTCACACCTGCCCAAAAACCGCGCAGGCCGCGAGCGATTTTTTTCTCCCTTGGACTATCGCGAAAATCCGAGATATTCGGCAAATTGAAGATTCGCGTAATTTGTCCAACTGACAACGACGAAACGTTTATTTGAGAAGCTTTTGGTTTACGAGAGTCTCGTTGAATCGCGATGGGTGTTGAATTTTCGCGCAACAAAGTGTTGACGATCGCAGGATCGCGAATTAAACGTTTCCCGTTTGCCGAACGATTATTTACAGATACAACGAGGCCACCGCGAAACGACGAAGAGAGCGGACGCAATTATTATTTCGTGTCGCATGACGAAATGATGGCCGACATTAGCGCGAACGAGTATCTGGAATACGGTAAATATTAGTTAACTAAAATCGAAAAAAAAGTTTCCCAATGCTCTATACAACAAAAAAAAAACAAAAAATAAATAAAATTTCTGACAATAATTATTTGGGGCTCTTGAAAAAAACATTCAATCCCCTCCTCACTTTCATCTTATTTATTTACAATATTTACTCATTTTCACATTATTGTTATTATCATTGAGATCGTCACTCGAATTTCGTTCGAACAAACGAAATGCTCCATACAAAAAAAAAACAAAAAATAATAAAAAGTTCTATCAATAATTATTTGGGGCTCTTGAAAAGAATATTCAATCCCCTCCTCACTTGCATCGTATTCATTTACAATATTTGTTTATATACACATTATTGTTATTATCCTTGAGATCGTCACTCGAATTTCGATTGAAAAAAAAACCTTTTTCTTCATTGGGGAATGTTCACTAGTGCTGATACCCAACTTCGTTATTTTTTATTTTTTATGATCATTATCGTGGTCGTGTTACTACTACTACTATTATTATTATTATTATTATTATTATTATTATTATTATTATTATTATTATTATTATTATTATTATTATTATTCAAGATATTTATCGTAATTTTATCATTGTGTGGGATTTTCTTCGTTCTATTTAAGGAACTCACGAGGACGCCATGTACGGAACGAAGCTAGAGACAATCCGCAAAATACACGAAGAGGGAAAAATGGCAATTCTTGACGTCGAGCCGCAGGCATTGAAGATCCTGCGAACGGCGGAATTCGCTCCCTATGTTGTATTTATTGCAGCACCGGTCGTTCAGAGCCTCGCTGATGTGAGTAAACATCATATATATATATATATATAATTTGAGAAAAAACATTAATATTTACATAAAATTAAAAACAGTATTAAAATGTAAGCAATTCAGCACAAATTTTTGTGTGAAATTGTAAATTCAATCGCTATGAATATCTCTCGCAGGCACCTAAGTGCGTTTTCCACGTGGAACCGCGTGTTGAATTGCCTAGATTTTAGCAACTGACAAGGAACATCCCTCAGGTGACATCTTTCGATTTTGTTGAAATTTGGATATGTTATAAAGCACGGAAAAGTAAGCGATACGTATTTTTTTTTATCGGCGGAAAAACGGTTTTAAGGGGTGAAACCACCCCCGGAAAAAAGGCATCTCTAGGGGTAATATAGCAGTTTCACACACGAGGAGTCCACCGATTTTAATGAAACAAAAACGAAAATTCTTCTGAACTGAAGCAATGGAAAATCCACTATAGTGACATTGGGAACAAATAAAGGGGTGAACCACCCTAGAGATGCCTGTTTTCTAGGGGTGGTTTCAACCCTTAAAACCGTTTTTCCGCCGATAAAAAAAAATACGTATCGCTTACTTTTTGGTGCTTTATAACATATCCAAATTTCAACAAAATCGAAGGATGTCACCTGATGGATGTTCCCTGTGAGAGGGGTATATACGATTAACGGGTCTGCATGCAAACTTGGGGCTCAAAAATAGGTCGATTTTCAATATTTTTTTCTTACCAGAATATTTGGATGACGAGGTCGGGAGTTCACACGCTATTAGTACACAGTCTTGCCAGTTTCAACTTTTTTTTTAATTGAAAAATATTGATCAACAATTACGTTATTATTATTCAACCAAAGGGCCTCCGTTGCTGCATGGGAAACCGGTGTAGATAGGTCTGGCAATTAGGCTGACCACAAAAGAAAAAAAATCTACTTTTGGTATGATAATTACACTTTCGTATGACGGGATACTTATTTGAAATTTTGAAAACGTTAATGGCAAGCTGTGGATGAAAAAATTCGACTTTTGACGAAAAAAACAACTTTATCTTTACTTTAAAAACTTGTTATCAACAGGTGGATAAATATATCGAAAAATCATACGGTCCAACCAATAGATTTTGAGATACGACTTAAGGGGTCTTCTCACTTAGGACGAAAAAAGGCTATTTTCATGATTTTTTTTATAAGTTTGTATTATAGATATTGATATAAAACTTGTTACACTTAATAAATACACTTTCGAAGTGCATACATTTAAAAAAAAATCTATTTATGTAGCCCAAACAAACTTTAAACGCGTTTTCCTCGAAACACCGTTTTTCGATGGCTTGTTGATGAAATATTCGAAACTACTGAACCGGTCCTTATGAAATTTTAACCACATATTCTTTACAACGATAGCTCTAGCGCTTATCGAGGATTTTTTTTTAATTGTGATATTTACTATTTGTTTTTGCCGGGAATGGTGAAAAAAACACTTTATTTCGAAAAATGTCCGCCATTTTGTTATTTTTGCATACATGAAAAATCATATGATATGATTTCATCAACAGCGCAGACCTACAATTTTTTAATGACATTTTTTTAATTACCATTTTCGTCTATAAATAGTGACTTAAATGAATGAAATTTTTATTTATTTACGTATTCCGATAATGTATTAATTAAGCGTAACAACTTTTATATCAATATCTACAAGATAAACCTATTTTTAAAAATCCTAAAAATAGACTTTTAGCGTCTAAAATGATAAGACCCCTTAAACCGTTCCGTACAACGAGAAACAGGCAAAAAAGGGGTTCACAAAGGTTGTAATAACTCGATGAATTTCCTAAATTTTCACAAAACGTTCGTTGCAAATCAAAGTTGAGACCGTAAACTATAAAATATAAAAAAAAAAACAATCGTATTTTTGAAATCTCAAACTCATGCAGACTCCTCAAGCCCATTCTGAGCATACTTTTTCGTAGATGGAAAATAACTTCCGGTTCGTTCGTTTGTTTTTCTTCTCTCATTCTCGTGACTAGTACGACGGGAGTCTGGAGGGTCTGGCGCGGGATTCGGACATGCTGAAGCAGGCGTACGGCCACTTTTTCGATCTAACGATCGTGAACAACGACATTGACGATACGATTGCACAACTGGAGGCGGCGATCGAGAGGGTACACACGACACCCCAGTGGGTGCCGGTTTCATGGGTCTACTGACAGCGGTCTTCGCCTTGTCGCGTTCTTACAACCGACTGCAACGGCTCGTCGAATAGGCGACAGCAGTGAAACGCGAGCGCACACTTCCGGTCGACGCGTTCAGACGACCGATCGACGATTTTCACGCTCGCGGCGAACGAGAGAAAGGAACGATTTAAAAAAAAAAGGAAGGGAAAACAAAAACATAACGCGAGCGAAACGCATAAAGAAGAAACTGGAATAAGACCGATTTTAATTAGCGAGAAATGAAACAAACAAAAAATCATGGACGGAATACAAAAATTTCTTTTCCGGTCTACTTTCGGTCCGAATGGAAAACGGCAATTCCGAAGAATTTGGAAAGCATCGCGGTCCCTCGCCTTTGAAGAGCGTGACGGATGAGCGGAAGTAGAAGAAGGAGAAAAAGCAGAGGGACGCGAGTACGAAGAACAAGAATGAGACGAGAGACAGAGACAAGGAGAACCGGAAGTATGAGCAGAAGAATCGGAAGTGGTACTGTAGAACCGTTAATGGAGCTGGAGAACGGTAATTCGGAACTGGAGAACCAAAGTAGTAGTAGTAGCAGAGCCGGACGTGGAGCTGGAGAACCGCAAGTGGAGCTGGAGAACCGCTAGTGGAGTTGGAGAACCGCTAGTGGAGCTGAAGTAATGCAAGTGGGGCTGGAGAACCGGAAATGGAGCTGGAGAAATGTAATTCGGGACCGGAGAACCAAAAGTAGTAGTAGCAGAAGCGGAAGTAGAGCTGGAGAACCGGAAGTGGATCTGGAGAACCGGAAGTAAAGCCGGGTAACCGAAATTCGGAACGCGAGAGCCAAAGGTAGAAACGGAAGTGGGGTCTAGAAAGTCGGAAGTAAAAACAGGAAGGACCGAAAGTTGAGCCGGAGAACCAGAAGTGGAGCTGGAGAACCGAAAGTTGAGCTGGAGAACCGAAAGTTGAGCTGGAGAACCGAAAGTTGAGCCGGAGAACCGTAAGTGGAACTGGAGAACCAGAAGCGGAGCTGGAGAATCGGAAGTCGAGCTGGAGAACCGAAAGTTGAGCCGGAGAACCGGAAGTGGAACTGGAAGACCAGAAGCGAAGCTGGAGAACCGGAACTTGAGCTGGAGAACCGGAAGTAGAGCTGGAGAACCAGAAGTAGAGCTGGAGAACCAGAAGTAGAGCTGGAGAACCGGAAGTGGAGCTGGAGAACCGGAAGTGGAGCCGGAGAACCGGAAGTGAAGCTGGAGAACCGGAAGTTGAGCTGGAGAACCGGAAGGGGAGCTGGAGAATCGGACGTTGTGTTGGAGAACCGGAAGTGGAGCTGGAGAACCGAAAGTTGAGCTGGAGACCTGGAAGCGGGACTGGAGAACCGAAAGTTGAGCTGAAGAACCGAAAGTTGAGCCGGCGAACCGGAAGTGGAACTGGAGAACCAGAAGTTGAGCTGGACAACCGGAAGTTGAGCTGGAGAATCGTAAGTGGAGCTGGAGAAGCGGAAGTGAAACTGGAGAAGCGGAAGTTGTGCTGGAGAACCGGAAGTTGAGCTGGAGAACCGGAAGTTGAGCTGGAGAAGCGGAAGTGGAGCTGGAGAACCGGAAGTAAAGCTGGAGAACCGGAAGTGGAGCCGGAGAACCGGAAGTAAAGCTGGAGAACCGGACGTTGAGGCGGAGAACCGGAAGTGGAGCTGGAGAACCGGAAGTTGAGCTGGAGAACCGGAAGTGGGGCTGGAGAGCCGGAAGTGGAGCTGGAGAACCGGAAGTGAAAGCGGCACCAAAAATAAGAATACCAGCCGGAAGTAGGAGAATAAGCGGAAGTAATGCAGGAAGAAGATTGCTCGGACCAATCTCAGCCAGACCGCAGTGCAATCTCGTAAGACGACGCGTTCGGGAACGAAAAACGAACGGACAAAAAAGCACACAATCACTAATACACAACACATAAAAAAAACCCTATGCGAGGAGGCGTTAGTAAAAAAAAGTGCGCGCGCGCGCGCGCACACACACACACACACACACACACACACACACCCACACACACACACAAAGCATACGAGTAAGGACGATTCGAGTATGCAACTGTGGCCGCGTGTTCATCATTACATTATAATTAAAACCAACTCGATTATAAATAACTAAGCACGTAAGATGTAATCCCGACGGAGCGAGGGAAAACGAACGCGTCGCGCGACGGCCGCTCGAAAAAAAAAAAAGAAACGAGAAAAACCGTAAGAATTTAAGAAAAAAGAAACCAGTAAACGAGTAAAACAAAAACGAGTTAATGATAACGAGGCGGTACGAAAAGAAAAAAAAAAATGATTATAAAAATGAAACGAGATCGAGATCTCGTTGAGAGGTTATTTTCTTTCTCGGCACAGGTGGTAACGAACGCGTGAAGTAATTATCACGCGCGCAACGTCGAAAACGAAATTTTTTCCATCGTTGCTCGTGCGAGCGAGGGGAACTTTTAAGTACGGAAATCAAAGACATTACCTCCTTTAGTAAATTCGTAGCTGCGTAAGGATAATTAGAAGAGAGAGAAAAAAAAACACGAAGAAAAAACGATGTATGAAAAACACGTATATAGACATGTAAAGGGGCGGAGGGGGGTGGAGGAAAGGGTAATCGAGAAAGGCGAGTGAGTGGCGTCGATCGTTGGCGCAAGAGCGATTCGTTCTTTTTGCGATTTCGTTCCTTTTATTCTTTCACGAAGTGTTAACGTCGGTGGAAAATGAAGAAAAAAAAGGAAACGGAAGGAATATGGGAAATCGCGAAATCTCTCAATCGACTATCTGTAAATTATAGTTGCCTCTCTACTGTATCCTTACTCGTGTTTAACTGGAAAAAAAAGCGAAGAAAGAAGGGGGCGTGATGGAGAGTGGGCGCAAGCGAAAAGGGAGGAAAACATTTGAAGGTAAAGATCGAAAACTAGAGATATCTCAACGCGTAGCGAGCCGTGAGACCCACCGCAATAACTATCCTTCTATTAGGTGATAAAAATTGGTCACGTGATTGTGTCGAATGAATGATTTCGCTTGTAAGAAGAAAAAATATCATCCCGACGAAAGTAACAGGGAAAACTTTTCGAATCTCCGACCTGCTTGTTCACATTTATGCATTTTTTAGTCGTGCTTTTTTTTAAATTGATTTATTTTGCACTTGCTGCATTCCAGAATACAAATCCTCGCGAAGCTTTCGTTGGCACTTGTAGGTGTTTTTCGGGACCGGGAAATGTGGAGGGAAGGAAGAATTAACGATTTTGGTCTCTCGCTCTCTTTTACTATTCTCCACTTTCTGACTCTTCCTCTTTATTTCTCTCTTCCTTGCTTCTATATTTCACCGTGCAGTTCATCCTGAGTCGAAAGTGCTTTATAAGACTTTTTTTTTACAATCTTGCGCACGGTGAAATTCATCATTCGGCGTCTCGAGGACTTTCCACTTGTTGAGCCCACGGGTTTTCTTTCCTCGAAAATTTTTTGGTTTCTTTTTCTGGGGAATTTTGCTTTAACAGTGCGACGAATTTTATTCGATGATTTTGGACAGCTGGAGAATTCTGGAGATTTTTTTGTGGTTATCCTCTGGATAATCGTTCAGCAGGTTTTTTTTTGAAGAGTTCTGGAACGTTTTTTGCAGTCCCTCGATTCGCGATTTTCTGGAGAACCGGAGGACAGTCTCTGGAGAACTCTGGAGTCTTTTTGGTATTTTTTTTCTGGATACGGCAGAGATTTTTCTAAAGAATTCTCGAACGTTTTTCCGGGGTTCGGGAATTCTGGATTTGCTGGAGAACTGGAGGGCAGTTCCTGGAGAACTATGGAGATTTTTTTTGCCGATTTGTCTGAACAACGGTGCGCGGATTTTTTTTTCTGAACGTTCTAGAACCTTTTCTGGTGTTCCGGGTTTTGAGATTTTCTGGAGAACGCTGGAGATTTTTTGAGGGAATTTCTCTGGACAAGCGTTCAGCGGGTTTTGCTTCCAAACAATCCTAAAACATTTTTCCAGAGTTCGGGAATTCTGGATTCTCTGGAGAACTGGAGGGAAGTTTCTGGAGAACTATGGAGATTTTTTTTGCCAATTTCTCTGAATAATCGGTGCGCGGATTTTTTTCTGAAAATTCTAGAACTTTTTCTGGTGTTCCGGATTTTGTGATTTTCTGGAGAACGCTGGAGATTTTTCGAGTGAATTCCTCTGGACAAGCGTCCAGCGGGTTTTTTCCAAACAATCCTAAAACATTTTTCCAGAGTTCGGGAATTCTGGATTCTCTGGAGAACTGGAGGGAAGTTTCTGGAGAACTATGGAGATTTTTTTTGCCAATTTCTCTGAATAATCGGTGCGCGGATTTTTTTCTGAAAATTCTAGAACTTTTTCTGGTGTTCCGGATTTTGTGATTTTCTGGAGAACGCTGGAGATTTTTCGAGTGAATTCCTCTGGACAAGCGTCCAGCGGGTTTTTTCCAAACAATCCTAAAACATTTTTCCAGAGTTCGGGAATTCTGCATTCGTGACTTCTGCATTTTCTGGAGAACCAGAGGACAATTTCTGGAGAACACTGGAGATTTTGTTTCGGTTCTGTATCTGGATAATCGTGTCTAGTATTTTCTAAAGAATTCTCGAAAAATTTGCCGGAGAAAATATATTTTTTTTCCCCAACACATACGAAACATATGAGGATTTGAAACTCCTAAGAACTCGTCATGCCCGCTCTCAAAAAATTGCACACATATAAACATTGTTGAAAATTTTACAAAATATTATTAATATCCTACTAGCGATTTGCCCTACTTATTCATTTTCTCGTTACCTCTCCGTGTAATATTTTTCCAGCGTATCGAACCGCAATTCACGTTTCCAGTCGTAACATTTCTCGGACCTACCAAAAAGTCTACACTCGGGAAATACTCCATACTTTCGTGTTCTCGACTTTGCTTTAAACTTTTGGAGCCACCGCGTCTCGAAAATGAAGTCAGAAGCGAAGTGACGGCACTTTACGACATCGGAGCAAAAACGTCACTGCTCATTTTTTTTCTCTCCAACCCTTCTCAATCTTATTCTATCCGGGTGTCAAGTTTCTCAGTAGAAAGCATCAGCCTTCATTCCCATATTTTCGTACCTCTCCATTCTTCATCCATCAAACGTTCAAATCCACAGTTCTTCTTCCCCTTCGACGAGAAAAAAAAACAATTTCCACCGCTTGAAACGGGAACAGGACGCGTGAAATTCAAAACGTCTGATTTTTTTTCATCGTTGGCTCCGAAATCATTTTTCATTTGGCTGACTTAGTCCGACGAAC
The DNA here is from genome assembly GCA_951751655.1 of Ophion costatus. Classification (NCBI taxonomy): domain Eukaryota; kingdom Metazoa; phylum Arthropoda; class Insecta; order Hymenoptera; family Ichneumonidae; genus Ophion; species Ophion costatus. The sequence continues at coordinate 39,064,727 of OX632361.1, forward strand.
AAAATCGATGAACTGGATCGTCAATTGGTTAGGTTCGCGTGATCGAATGAGCCCGCGGGGGTGAAGGACGATCGAACCTACGAAAGGGTCTCGATCGTGACCCTTTAGCGTTAATAAATAATTGTAGTTCTCGTAAGATTCCGTTGGTAGGTGTGAGCGAAAACGTATGAATGCAACGCGTATGAGAGGATCGTATTTGCGCGAGAAGAAACGACAAGTTGAACGAAAATTGGCGGGCAGCGCGACGTCGATCACGTGGTGATGAATTGTAAGTCATTTTGTAACGTTTATTATAAGTTTTAGCTGCCATATCCAGTGATGAGTAAACAAGTACGAGGTATAAAAGAACGAAGAAAGGTACGATGTGTGTTGTTGAAAGAAAAAAAAAAGAGAAAAATAATACATAAAAAACCACGTAATTACGATTATAATATGCCGATGACGAGATTGATTAAAAATTCATAATTAATTACGACTACGACAATGATGACGATGGTGTTGGCGAGAGTGACGACGATTACTACGATTGTCGTGACGAACCTGCGTGCTGCTAGTAACGTGTATGTATCAATGAAAAATGGACGAGCTAAGGACGTTGATCGAATACGACGAAGAGAGAAATAAAAAGTAAATATAAAAAAAAAACCGAAAAAAAAGAACACAAACAGACGACGGGTCTAAAGAAAACAATAACAGTTCATTATAATTATGTATTGTAAATGAGAGGAATGAAGAGTATTATAACACGTTGTTAATTGCATTAATAAAACTAGCCCAATATACTTAAAGTCTTATTTCGAATTGACTCGATGTTCCGTATTGTCCCGATGCTTGATACTACACTTCTTTTTTTTCATTCATATCGACGAAACGACGAAAATTGTGCTATTTGTTTTACGCAGAATCTTTTCGTACCGTGCATACTTTGGGAAATTCACATTCGTAAGTGAAAAGCAAGCCAGCGTCGAACGGTATATAATTGGTAAGGCGCGCTGTTTCGCTCAGGAGAGTGCCGCGGCGCGTTGGCCATCTAGCGGTCGGTGCGCGAACTCCACCGCGTCCAAGCCGTGTGAGGCGCGGACGCGATATCCAACATATACCAACCGATACACATCTTCAGCTCAAACGTACATTTATTCTACCAAACGCCTTATCGCTAAAAAACTGAATTCGAAGTCTCGATCTCTGTATAAAAAAAAAAGGGAAAAAAACACTTTTAATCGATACTGATATTCCGAAAGTATTCGGCACTACAAAATTCGTGTTCAGCCTCAGTTCAGCGCTGTACAAGTAACAAACAGAAATTCTAACTTCTACTATATACCTTTATGTACATAACAGACTAGCAAAAATCCTTTATTTACATATGACGCGAAAGAAATAGTTCTCGCGTTGACTCGAACATTGGAATGACTCGCACGGTAGAGTAGCGTGATCCCTAAATTCGTGGTCCCGAAAGAGTAACTATGGGGTTACTTATCCCCCATCGAAAAGTAACTGGTCATTTATTAGTAAGGGCGAAAGTTGCGGAAAGTAAGTAAATAATTATTTAATATATCATATATCGTGATAATCGGAGTAATGTTGTCATATTCAGAGATATATATGTTACATTTATAATCCGTTTTTAGTTAAAACACATTCGACTTAGTAAAAACTACTTCTCACTGAACGGCTTCGTTTCAGATACTTTTTCCTAGTGAAAACTAGAATTTATGTTTGGGAACCCAAACAAACCCAAACTTGACCACATTTGGTAACAGTTTTAACTCATTGAACTCGTTCCAACTAGTTTTCGGACCGAACCCAAACAAACAAACAAAACAATCCAAACTAAACCGAAACAAACCCAAACGTCGAACTCATTCGGCAGCAGTTGTATTTGATTCATTTCGTCGGAACTAGTTGCTGAAGCAAACCCAAACAACCCAACCCAAACCACGATCTCATTCGGAAACAGTTTCAACTGATTGATTCAGTTGGAACACGTTTTTTGGAACGAACCCTCATAATTAATCTAAACCACCTAACCTGAACCCGAACAAACCCAAACGTTGATCGCATTCGGATACTGTGCGAGCCTTCGGATTCTGTTCGAACTTGTTCGGAAACAGTTTCAACCAGTTTATTTCGTCAGAACTAGTTTTTCTTAGTTCGGATGACTTTTGACTAACATTCAAATTCATTTATCAAAACTTCCGCTCACTTTTACTCGGAAAAAAGTAGCTGTCACGAAGGCGTTCAGTGAGAACTAGTTTGTACTGGCGAAAACGTGTTTGAACCGACAGCTGTCTTCAACGGTAACGTGTATACAGGGTGGATCAATAACTATTAGCACCTTGGATATCTTCGAAACTACAAGGTTCACAGAAATATTTGCTGAAATGAAATTGCACAGTACGAAAGGGGCCATCCGATAGCGATGATAGTTTTTTTGCAGGTGGAGGTACTTCGGTCATTTGAAGGTCAACTCCATTTTTTTAAATGGATCGGTATGTTTTTTTTTCTGCATCACGAAAGAAGAGCTTAAAACGAGTTCAACGACTTATAGCATAAGGTCATCGAAGGTCACAGAAAGTACGGAAAGGCGATAATAAGTACAGTTTCGGTAGTAAATAAAATTAGACGGGGATGACGACTTTGGGGATCACGCCACCGCACAATCATGGCGGATATTTATTCGACCATGGGCCCGCGGCGAAAAAGACATGACGACGGTTCGGATGGGAATCAGAAGCGCCTGTGCTTTCGTTTGAGAGGATGCCTGCGCGCTGCATAGGCTCGTCTCGCTGCGACCACGGGTGGAATCAGCAATGAGTCACCCTCCGGTACCGTGCAGTCTTTCTGCTCCATCGGGAACATGTACTCCAAGTCGATGTCGTACCTGACGGAGAATGGAACGAAAAAAAGTAGGGGAAAAAAATAGAAAAAAAAATATACGAAAACATCGATTTGAGAAGCGTTTCACGTAGGAACGTCTCTCGCGGGAACGAGAGGAGACGAAGCGAGAGGGAGAGGCATCGTGGGGTACTGAAGAATACGAGAATCCGAATTCCCCGATCGCCGCGTGTCTCACGGAGTATAAACTAACCCGATAGCAGTATCGCGTGGAATGGAAGGATGTTTTGAGAAGGTTGAAGTGTTAGACATACTCCAAGATTAAAAACATTTATATACGTTACCTATATATAATAATATTAATATACATATATTATAAATATATTATATATGGTATATTATATATGAGGGAGTCCACGTGAATCCTGTGGACTTTTTCCCTGACTCCCGCCAATTCGATTAATTTTTTTCATCCGATTTCATTGACTCTGAGAGACACTCTGAATTTTTTTTAACATTTTTCGAAACAACCCTTAGTCGAAAAAAAAATCCGAAAAAAACGCTCCGATTAAAAAATCTGAAAAAATTCCCAAAAATGCGCGATTATATGTGAAAATTTCCAAGCTATCACCCGCAGTGGAAGTATGATTTCTTCTGTGCTAAAGACGACTTCAATTGAAATGAATACCAGAACTTTTTGACTGCTGACTGTTCAACGTCCATGATTGTGATTTGGTTATTCAAAAATGGTCAAAACAATTCATTGTGGGTATCAAAATATTTAAGTATCCGCCCGAAGTAAGCGATTCTTGAATTTTTCGGATTTTTTTAAAACGTTAATCGCTCAGGAAGCACAGAAAAAATCATACTCCCACCGCGGGTGATAGCTTGAATTTTTTTACACATAACCACGTATTTTTGGAAAGTTTTTCAGATTTTTAAATCGGGTCTTTTTTTTGGATTTTTTTTGACTACGGGTTGTTTCGAAAAATGTAAAAAAAAATTCAGGTGGTCTTTCAGAGTCAATGGAATCAGATAAAAAAATATAGATCGAATTGGCGGGGGGCAGGGAGAAAGTCCACCGGATGCACGTGGAATACCTCATTTTCATATATATATATATATATATATATATATATATATATATATATATATATATATATATATATATACAGATTGAACGATCAAGGTTCGATAAAAGATCACGAATCTTGGCTGGCGAATGAAGAGCATTGCTGCCACCTTCAATGTCCGGGAAGTTGCCATATGTAGGTAACACTTAATATTAATCAATGGCGATAATAAACATTCTCGTGACATAAATATAAATAGGCATCGTTATAAATGACTCGGAATATCATGCTGAGTTGTTTAAAACATTCACTAACGCAGTTTTCTCATAATAATCATCGATAATGCTATACTTTTTCAAGTTGGTCGTTACACAAACGTTTTTCTCATTGACGTAATAAAAATAAAAAATGCATAATTTTGCTCTTTCACTATACATTTTATGTATTTTTTTTAAATGTATTTTTAACTATACATTTTATGTAACTATACATTATAGTATTATGTTGGCATCTATACAACAAATCTATACCTCGTATGCATTTTTTTCTCAAGGCTCATTGAAAAAAATGCCTAAAGCGTCACTTGACTCAACTGGACCGCTCCAACCTCCTACGGCTTACACAGAGATGGAAATTTTGAAAATATCAATTTTTGGTTTTCAACGGATTCATCAAAATATAACGTTTTAAAAACCGAACTGCGCGAACCGGCGAACGTTAAATGCGTTTTTTTTTCAAAATGACTTTTTCAAAATTGCCGACGACGATATCTGAAAAATCACTGCTCCGATCAAATTGAAATTCCACTCGCTTCTTTTACGCATCAAAAAGGAGTGCTTGAACAAAGGAATTGTCTTTTTGACGGATAGTTTCTTTTGTTTGTCAACGAAAATAGAGCGTTTTTTTCACCGAAAATCAATGCGTTCACTTTGGACTGCAGCCATTTTTTCGAAAATCGACATTTTATGAAACCCTTCGTTCAAGCACTAGATAATTTCATGCAATAACTAAATGCGTTTAATTTTTTCTTCCGGACGATTTTTTTCCGAGCAGCAGTCGTCAAAACCCGCGCACGTTGTACCAGGAAAATTTACGATTTTTTTTTCTTGGTGTAATCAGTCAAGACTGTCATTCTAGAGGGAAGAAAAAATGGTAACTTTTGCCAATTTTTTAAGGATACCCAGTTGATAGAATAAAACTCCGTTTGGGGTCGTTTATTCTACATATATCCGAGTATCTTTACAATTTTTTTCATAACATTTAGTGAAAAGATGGTGGCGCTGAAGCTCGATGAAGCAAGTCTCCATTTTTTTCCCTATAACCACATTTCACATTGCAGTACGTAGGGGATTTTTGATATGTTCAAAACTATATAAACTCGCCGAAAAAAAAAATTCCTCAATTTTTTCCCCCGAAAACAATTTTTTTCTCCAAATATGCATCATTTTATAAACAATCGATATTTTTCTATTTTCCTACGTACTTCGGAGGCATGTCTAGAATGCGAATTATTTCCAATTTTCGTTCCAGGTAAAAAACTGCAGAACCCTCACCGACCGCAGGACACTATCAGAAGAAGGTGGCTTGCTTCATCCAGCTTCAGGCCGGCCCTTTTTTTTCATAAAATCTTGTGAAAAAATTGTGAAGATACTTAAAGATATGTAGAATAAAGACCTTCCCAAAAAAAGTTGTCGAAGTTCACCTTTTTTCGGGTTCCAGACTGGTACTCACCCTTAAGGATGGCTTAGGAAAAGGAGCTTCTCCCACTACTCACCCATCCAGACCTATATAGCACAGGATCGTATGCCCCCCCCCCCCCCCCCCCAGTATGTGTGTACTCCACAGTCGCGACTGGAGAAACCGTACTTCTTACGATGGTCGGCGACACATACCTGGGAAGTTTTTCACGCAGATAGGATATAACGTTGGAGCCGAGAGTACGCTCACGACTCATTATGAAACTCGAGAGATATCGAGGGCTCTTGGTCTTCTCGGCGCAATGCATCAGCAGGGCCCAAGACTTGTAGTCCGAGTCCAGCACGTACGTGTTGTAAACGCCCTCGTCTGTGTGCACACGATCCACAAATAGAAACGAGTGAGGCTTTCCCATTAGTGATTCACGATGGGGAAAAATACTTACGAAAATATCTCGACAATAGTTTCCAATTGTATAGGCCATTGGGACCGTTTTAGTGACTTAAGAATGGCACGGGTACCGTTTTGCTGATTTAGCGAAGCCATGGGTATTCCATTGCCATTTCGCCAAATTGGCAATGGAATGGGTACCATTTGACCAATTTGGCTGTCGAGCGGGTACCATTTGGCCAATTTGACTATCGTCCGGGTACCATTTTACCCATTTGAAAATGGGCGAAATGTGGCAAATGGGTAAAAATTTGGCAAAGACACGTGCACAATTTTCACCAATTTCGCAGTGCCACAAGTACCATATTAGCAATTTGGCGATGGACCCGGTACCATTTTGCCAACTTCAAAATTACACCGGATACCATTTCGACAATTTGGCAATGCCACAAGTACCGTTTTACCAACTTATGGCAACGCCACGAACGCCATTTGACCAATTTGACGAGGGCACAGGTGACATTTCACAAACTTGGTATTGGAGAGGGTACCATTTTACCGATTTGGCAATGACACGAGTTTCATTTTGCCAATTTAGCGATGCCACGTGTGCTGTTTTACCAACTTGACAAAGGCGCAGGTACCTTTTCACCAACTTGCCCATCGATCATGGACCGTTTCACCAGTTTGGCAATGACACCATTTTACCGATTGTGGCTACCATTTTACCAATTCAGGGTACCATTTAACCAACTTGGCCATCGACCGAATACCATTTTACCAATTTGACAATGACACGGCTACCACTTTACCAGTTCAACAAAGTCACGGGTACCGTTTCACCAACTTGGCAATGACACCGGTACCATTCCACCATCTTCGCCATCGACCGGATACCATTTTACCGATTTGGCAATGACACGACTACCATTTTACCAATTCAACAAAGTCACGGGTACCATTTAACTAACTGGGCAATGACAACGGTACCGTTCCACTAATTTAAAAATGAGACGGGTACCATTTTACCAATTTGGCAATTTACGGGACTACCGTTTTACCAATTTGGCCACCGTGCCAAAAATTTTGGCACGACAGTAGCACTGATACGATTTGCAATGTTTCACGGTTATTGTTTTCCAAATGTCGAATGTTCCTTTTGGCTGACAATGCATCTTCAAACGAATCGACCTTAAAGTATTTCGAGAGTACTCACACGGCTCTTCGGCATGAACCCAATGAGCAGGCACAGCCTGGGACGGCACGTTCCACGTAATATTTCCCACGATCTGTTCGTTAATCGGATCATCGGTAAAACTGTACGTAAAGTTCATCGTGACTTCAGCATTTTCCGGCGATACCGAAAGTTCCGCCTGCATGCATCTATAGGCCAAAGCTTCCTCCGAACTTGCGTAGTATTGTACTATAAACCAAGAGCCCAGGAACTAAAAACAATAACAGTGTCGTTGCAAATTGAGCTGTTAACCAAAATATACTTCGAGAAAAGGCGTTTATCATTATTATTCATTTTGTTTATTATTAATATTGTATACCTGAAAAAAATAGTCTCAATATTTATTTCTTCTTTATTTGAATTAATATCATACTGCAATTTAATATTATCATTTTATTCTTAAGCATAATTAAAATACACTTCGAGACAAACAGCTATCATTATCATCAATTTTTTTAATTACTGATACTGTGCACCGGATAAATAGTATGATTTTCATTCATACTATTTGATATTATCCTTATTATTAGCTCATTATTATCGTTTTATTATTTATTATAATCTTTTTATCATTTGTTATAAGTAATAAAATGATCATTTTGTTATTCTTTTATTACTTATTATAAAAGGGTAATCGTTCATCCTTTATTATCAATTATTTCGATATTTAATATTTCTTAATAAGAATTTCTAATTCTCGTGCTTAATTAAGATGTATCATTGCGCATTGCCAAAATGTACTTGGTGGGAAAATACTCGTGTATTGTTATTAATATTTCTTTGTAACAAAAATTATCTACATTAATTCATCGAAATATCGATTTTTATTTATTATTTAATATTATTATAGTTTCATAGTTATTAATAATATTAACATCGATATTATGATTGATACATTTTTCATATTTCAATATTTATACGAAGATTTGTTTGGATTACGTATTTGCGAATATGCGTCACCGATTAAATAATCCCACGGTTTTTGACTATCAGATTTTCGCGATTTTATTAAAAATCTTGAAAAATTAAAAATACTTGAATCTGCCTGTACGTGCATACCCAACGACTGTGGACTAATATTAATTAACATCGGACGTCTAATTAGTCAGTGCACTCTGAACAAACTCCCGGCCCAAATGTTGGCACAAATGTTAGACGTTGACAAAACGCTGCCAGAACGCTGTTTGTTTAAAACCGTATTAAAAAGCAACAAAATTACGAAACGATTCAAATGAGACAGAAAATCGGTCAATAGCTTTCGCAGGAACGTTACAATTTCATTAATAGTATTTTTAATGCGAATTGAGTTTGAATAAAATTTCAATTTAATTTTTTTTTAAACTAAGTCTTTCGTGGCGTAAATACCCTGAGAAAACAAATAGCCAATTTTTTAAATTTTATCCTTGTGTCCTTTGTTCGAATTTATTATTCGGAAGTTTGCACCGCTGGAGTGCAATGGAAATGATATTTTTCGACTCCCCAAAATTTCTTTTGGACGATTTTAGGCAACCCATCAATAATTTTTTGAGATATTTTGATTTTTTTCTTCATAATAATGACAAAGACAAAAATAAAACTGCAAAAATAATTATCGTTTCTTTCCAACGACGCAAACTTCAGCACTACTTGAATTTAGAAATTGCATATCCATTAAACCTTTTTCATCGGCTTTATCGAACTTATAGCTCTGGCACAATTTTCAAAGTAGAACAAAACGTCGGATGATCTTAAACGAATTACAAACATCAAAGAGCTATTATTTGGGATTATTCTGCTTCTTTCGTCCAATATTAGACGAGAAGCGCTGCTTAATTTAATTATCAACGTCGACCCGAGTTAGATCCATGACAAGATCTACAGTTATATTAATAGTTGGATATCGCAGTGGTTCGTAAATAATTTGTAGTGCCAAAGCTAGAACACAATCAATAATAGAATCTCAAGCAATACGTAACAAGACCGGAAAAGTCGCCAAACTTTTTATGTTCTTTTTTTAATTTCTACTCTGTGGAGCGTTGGTGTGGAAATTTGTAGTCCCCTTTGCTCGTATCGTGAACTTCTCGCTGCCGCGGAAATAAAGAAAAAACGAGGCAAAGAAAAAAAATACAAAAAACATTCAAGGCCTCGTCGTCTAATTTGGGAACTTAAGTTACGGGGCTTCCACGCGAATCTTCAATATCACTTGGCGCAATTTTTACCGACCAAGTGCAACGATCTCGAGTGAACACTGCCAACGTTAATTCGTATAATAAATCGTAGAACATGATTCGTTGAGAATATAATAACGAAATCAGGATGATAAAAAATATTCAATTTTGCAGCGTATCTTCTTCTGCGAAGAAAAAATATCTCCGGAAATCACGATCAATATGTTTGTTTCTAATATCCATAGTAAATAATAATTCGTACTAAAAAGCGTAACAACATTGGGAAGACGAAAAATTATCATTTCTGCCATATATTTTCGCTAGATAGTAGAAAAAAATCGACAGTTCGGAAATGTGTTCAATTTCTTTTATTGGCATAAATAATAAAAAAATAATTGATACGAAAAATAGTAAACATATGACGAGAATAAAAACAAAAAAATTCTACAGCTCCTGTCCTGTTGGGTAATTTTTTTGAGTGGTAAAATATATAAATATTCATTGTAATAAAAATAATTCTCACTACGATTTTAATTTTTTTCAATCAAGTTTGCAAACTTTATTTTTATGGGTATTTTTCGGTTTTGAGAATTTTAAATATCTATTTTTTAGTTCATACAAAACTTTTTACCGATCACATAAATAATTCCTTATTCATTTCTCATTAATTATGTGATTATCAATTTCTCGTTAATTATGTGATTATTAATTACTGATTAATTATAGCACCGTGTGACAGTTGAAAATTGTTATAAGCAAAGTTTTCGAATAAACTGTATCGATTTACGAAATAAAATGTCTAATTACCCCGGTTATGTCGAAGTTTCGAATACCTTTGACTTTCGGGCACTTGGTTTTGTCCTCGCGACGTTTCCAAGATCCTCCACTCGCGCATGTTGACAACGTTAACACCAGCACGACGAGAATCACACACACTTTTATTCCCAAACAATTTGGCACCATCGTAACGACGAAAATGATTTCTTTTTTTCTTAATTATCGCAAAAAAGTATCTCTTTGATGAAAAATCGAGAGGGCGTTTTAAACATTTTTATTTCAGTTTATGAAATGTCGAAGACGCTCGTGACTGGCACTGAAGAAACTCGAGGCTCGGGACTCCTAGTGGAGTCACGACTTTCCGGCTCGAGCGCACTCACCAGTCTACGAGTTCTCCCACAGAAAGAATCGACTATCTGTTCGCGAGCTGGGGGGGTCGACCACTATCATCGCGTTCCTCCCTTTGCATTCCGGTCGTTCCATCCTCTTCAATCGGCAAGTTGTACGCTGGACGCGTTTCCCTAGGACTCCTCTCACCTCCCACGGTCCTTCGGTCCGACTCGAACTTCAACCGAAGATTCGGGATCCGAAAATCGATCAATTCGTAATTACTTTCGAAGGGACTTTTTTGTCCATTACTTTCGAAGGGACTTTTTGACCATCGTGCACATCGTAAAGTAGTCACCGAGAAACACTTTTTCGATCTTTTACTTACAGTAAATACGAGTTATAGTAATATAGTAAAATAATATAAGTATGGGAAGTAATAAAATAGTGAAATAGTAAAATAGTAAAAGCCTAGGAATAGTAAAATAATATAGTATAGGAAAAATATAACTTATAGTATATAAGTATATAGTAAATATAATATATATCGCTATAAGTATGTAGTAAATATATATATAGTAAATAAGTATATAGTAAATACATAGTAAATATAATATATATCGCTGTGAAAAAAAGTAGATTTTTTACAAATTTTCATGTGCAGGCTACACTTGCGAAGAGATTTTTGGCAATTAAATTTTTGAAGTCCTCATATATCGTGAAAAAGAAATTCTCGCATTAACATTTCCAATATTTTTTATGCGATTGGGGTTTTTGTTTTTCTACACGAAACATCGAGGCAACTGTTTTTACTTTGAAAATAATGCGTTTTCAAACGTCTTTGAGATTATTTAATTCGAGTAGAGTTGAAGGATTAAGTTAATTGAATAGGTAGTTTTTTTAATAAATCTGCAGGCAGCACTGGTGAAACGATTTTTGGTATTTAATTTTTCGAAGTATGCCGTGAGAAAAATTTCGGTTTCTAAAATTTGAATCTTTTTCTTGCTTCGTGATTGAGATTTTAATTTTTCTGGGAGAAACATCGAGACAACTGTGCTTACTTAAAAAATAATGGAACATCTTCTAGATTATTTAATTTGAATGTTTTTTTTTATTCAACTGAATTGAAGGATCAAATAAATGGAACAACGAGGTTTTTTCATCTGTGGGCTTCACTTGTGAAAAGATTCTTGGCATTTAATTTTTCGAAGTCATTATACCGCGGACAAAATTCTGGTATTTCGAACTTTCAATCTTTTTGTTACTTCGCGATCGAGATTATTATTTTTCGTGAGGGAACATTGAGCCAACTGTTTTTACTTTAAAAACAATCCGTTTCAAGCGATTTCAAGATTATCTAATTTGAATGCTTTTTTTTTATTCAATTGAATTGAAGGACCAAATTAATTGGAAAATAAGGGTGGGCGGGTGTGTCGCTAATGATTATTCAAAACAAAATATTGGCTTCAATCGAAGCATTTAATAATTTATTACGAAAGCATTTGGATTTGGTTGTCGTTAAAAATTGTGCAAAATAATATTCTTCTATTAATCAACAGCTCGCGTACTAAAAACTCAACATTTCTCCGGTCAAAGTTTACGTTTTTCAATTGCTTTTTTGCGAAAAAGTAATGAAAATTAAAACAATTTTTTTCATCGTATATAGTTTTGGTTTAAGGGGTTAGGCGATTCAAATTAAAGGGGAAGCTCCAACATATGGTGCAGTAATTGCAGATTGAAGGTAAAGTTATGATTGCCAAACAATAGAACTGCTAGTAAAACTTTAAAAGCGTTTTTCGCGAAACTATGTATTTCAAAACGGTGTACAGGATTTCTCGGTATCTACTTAATTAACGGATTGACTTGAAATTTGGTGCACTTATTCATTCTAATAGCAGTTTTATCTTGACGGACGTTTTTCTTCTTAATATTTTTTTTCACTCGTTATCAACAATAATGACGTCATCGTTACTCGAAAAATTAAAAAAAAATCAACATTTTTTTTATCATTGAAGCACGACAGCAACAAAAAAGCTCGGTCTTAGCTAAAATTATTTATTTCGATAAAAAACTCGTTATTTTTTGTTTCGGATCAACCATGTCGACAAAAATAAGTACACCGTTGAGCCCCTCGCGTTCAAAGTTCCTTCACGATATTATTTATAACTTCTTCAATTATTCATATTTTTTTACGAAATTTCGTACACATCTTTATTCATGTACCTACAAATAAATGTCCCAACGATTTTTCAATAATCTTCTTTATCCCATCAAAATTAATTTTTCCAAATAACCCTGATTTTTGGGTCATCACGGCAGTCTAAAAAAATAAAACCCTTCAAAAATAGTTCCTAGAAAATTCTAGCTATTACTTGCGAGCTAACGTTTTTCAAATTGATTTTTCGTTGAAAACTAGCGAAACAAAAAAGTCCAATTTTTTCATCGAACAAAGCTTGATTATTTTTCATTCTCTAAATTGCAGCCATTAAGAAATGAATTACGAGGCGAGGGAAAATAAATGCCGGGCCAAATTTGAATGACGTAAAAAAAAAAAATTTCATAGTTCGATGAAATAATCGTTGCTGCGATGCCGACGACGTTGCAAGGCTCTTTTTTTATTATTCGCGGCGTGTCGACGGGCAAAAAAGTTTTCGACGACGACTATTTGAGATTAATCGTAGCATACCAATTGATCAACATCCTCACCGTTTCTCGGGCCCCCCGAAATTCATCGGCCTCTCGTTCAAACGTTATCGTTCTTTCCGAGTTTCCATGCGTTCGGATTTCGCAAGCTATTTGGAGTATCCCAAGTATCCGTATTTACAGGGGTTTACATAACTGTAGCGCTCGAATTGAGAACACGATAAATATTATCGACTGTTGCAAATATCCGTTTCGTCGATTACTCACATTTTCGATGACTCATTGACCCCTCGTCGGAATTCTCGTTTGTTCGGAACGCACTAATCGGAGCAAATACACGAACTGCGGACTCTTCAATTTTCGTGTGTCGTCAGTCAATGCACAATATTCGTTCGTAAGAAGTTCCGGAATACTTTTATTTCGCAATCGAAATATCGATTAGAAAATCGTGACTAAGAAATGGTAAAAAAATAACTGCAAGGGCCTAGTACTAAAAATGTGGTTTGAAAAGTTATTACGTGTAATAACTAACATTTGAATGTAATAATAATGTAAATAAAAGTAATAATGTAATAAAAATGGAATAATAACATTTGAATGAATAATAATGTAAATGTAATAATAACATTTGAATGAATAACATTTAAATGTAAGTGTAATAACAATACTTGAAAAGTAAAAGTAATTACTTTCGAAGGGACTCGTAAAGAAGTCAAACGTGAAACACTTTTTCGATCTTTTACTTACAGTAAATATAAGTTATATTAATGTAGTAAAATAATATTAGTATAGGAAGTAATAAAATAGTGAAATAGTAAAAGCGTAGGAATAGTAAAAGAATATAGCATAGGAAAAATATAATTTATAGTATATAAGTACATAGTAAATATATAGTAAATATAATATATATCGCTGTGAAGAAAAGTAAATTTTTCACAAACTTTTATGTGCAGGCTACACTTGTGAAGAGATTCTTGGCAATGAAATTTTTGAAGTCGTCATATATCGTGAAAAAGAAATTCCCGCATTAACATTTCCAATATATTTTATGCGATTGAGGTTTTTATTTTTCTACACGAAACATCGAAGCAACTGTTTTTACTTTGAAAATAATGCGTTTTCAAACGTCTTTGAGATTATTTAATTCAAGTTGAGTTGAAGGATTAAATTAATTGAATAGGTAGTTTTCTTGAAACGACATTTGAAAAGTCACTTACAGTTTTTTTTTAAACCAGTTCTTAGTCACGATTTTTTTTCTGGACTACCTATATCAAAAAGCGGCAAAAAGTTATATTAAATAGCTGTGAAAACTATATTACATGTGGTTTGAAAAATCAGTTAATGCATGTAATAACTGACATGAAAAGTCAGTTGGTTCAATTTTCTCTCTTCAATTTTCAATTGGTTCAATTTTCTCTCTTCAATTTTCGTGTGTCGTCAGTCAATGCACAATATTCGTTCGTAAGAAGTTCCGGAATACGTTTATTTCGCAATCGAAATATCGATTAGAAAATCATGACTAAGAAATGGTAAAAAAATAACTGCAAGGTCCTAGTACTCAAAATGTGGTTTGAAAAGTTATTACATGTGATGACTAACATTTGAATGTAATAATAATGTAAATAAATGTAATACTGTAATAAAAATGGAATAATAACATTTGAATGTAATGATAATGTAAATGTAATAATATTTGAATGCAATAATAATGTAAATGTAATAATAACATTTGAAAAGTCACTTACAGTTATTTTTTTTACCATTTCTTAGTCACGATTTTTTTTCTGGGCTACCGATATCAAAAAGCTGCAAAAGGTTATATCAAATAGCTGTAAAAACCATATTACATGTGGTTTCAAAAGTCAGTTATTACATGTAATAACTTTATTAGTTATTCTTTTTACCATTTCTTAGTCACGATTTTTTCTCGTCTACCGATATCGAAAAACTGCGAAAAGTTTCGAAATCTTGCTATTATTGTCAATTTATTTTATCTCTTTTTCAAGTTAAGGCGGGATTCTACTTTGAAACCATGAAAAAAACGCTATTTTCGTGAATTTTTTCTGAGAATACTATTAAAGATATCGATATGGGGTTTAAACTGTTCAATAAATACACTCTTTAAGTACATAAAAAATTTTTTTTTTATGTTTTTTATTCATTTTTTGTACACGTAAAATATGTTTAACGCCAACGCCTCGAAAAGCAGGTACCGTTGCCGTGGTCGTGAAATCTTCCCGACGGATGGTCTGAAACAAAAAAATCAAATAGTTTCATGTTCAGTATGTCTTCAGGAACCGACCTAACTAGAATATTTTATATACGTGCAAAATTAACAAAATGGCGGCTAAAATACGGAAAAAAAATGCGTTTTTTTTTGGTCTTTTTTTGCAATAAAAAAATAGTTCTAATCAAAATTTTAAGTTGATTGTAGTTAGGTCGATTGGTACACACATATAGAATATGTGTTCCAAATTTCATAAGGATCGGTTCAGTACTTTTTGAGTTATCACGACCACGGTACTTGAAAATGTCGTTTCGAGAAAAACGCGTTTAAAGTTTTGGTGAGTGATAAATCGTAGAAAAAATTATCTTACCCTCGATCAGCGATGCCTGGGCCATATAATATGCCTTCGACGTGTTCCAGGTGGGTGTTTTCATCCAATTTAGCCTTTTCAAAGTTTCAAAGTAGAATCCCGCCTTAATAATTAATCGAGTGGAACACCACCGTGACGGATCGAAAAATAGTTATTTTGCACTTTCCCAACGTATACATACTCAAGGATATGCAAACAAATGTTGAAGTTAGAAGATTGAAAATTGAGCAAGTTACGTATACTAAAACTTTCATTCGCGTGTGTCTCGAAACGATTTTTCGCCACCTGGCCGGAATCATAACTCTAGCTATACTCAATAGTACAATTTTTCAATTTGAAAAAAAAAATGTCCATTTTTGTAGCTTCCTAAAATGTAATTTTTAGGAAGCTACATCTACCCGGAGGCCCGAAAAAATGGTCAAACACATTTTTTTAACACAGTGATACTTACATTGACTGTTAAAAACTTCACAACCATTTCAACCGCAGACTGGTACGTCTTGCTAGTCCTAGCGCAAGAAGAAAATAATTCCAAAAGGAAGATATAAGAATGAAGCAAGCTCGACGATATCGTCTGTTCACGAAAACGAAAATTTCCCATTTTTTTCCACACTCTCGATGCCTGTGGTGACATTTTATTTCCGTGATTAATTGACACGAATGTCGTTTAAAATTCGAACGTGCTCCCGAGAGCACGCGATAGTTGTATCGCTTCGTCGCTCGCTGCGCGATATCGTACATCCTTTTCCTGCGAGAGACACGATAAAGTGGTCGTCATATTAATGAAGGATACGCGAGAATTCTGACATCAAAAAGTCCGAATGAGCTACGGCGATGATAGAAATAATGATAGCACTGTGCGTCTGTGTTTTTCGATTTTGGCACATTTTTGAGGGATCAGGCTACTGTGACGAGCCGAAAATCAGGGTTGCTTAAGTGGTCCCGGGAAATTTTTTTCAAACATGAGCATGTATGATTATATATCGATTACATATGACGATACATAATCATATATAAAAGTACACGATCATGTGTGAGGAAATACATAATAATATATCATTATATATGAATTTCGTCGATATATATAATAATTATGTATGGTTCATGTTATATGTGAATATATATAATCATATATAAAAATACATTATCATATGTTATCATATGTAGTCACCACTATTTCTATTTAAAATATTATATATTATCATATCCGATGGTATATAATTATATATATTCATGCATCAGCATCCATGGTCATGCAGTGTCCAATAGGAAGGTGCTGAAACTAATCGACTGTCATTTTAAGGGGTTACCCCCACTTGCGATTTTGAAAAAATCGTTTTTTTATTGCATTTTTTTGAAGTATGAGTATCTGAGAATATGTCCTGAAAATTTCAAGTCGATCCGAACAAAATTGACTGAGATATGAGCGTTGAAAGAGAAGAATCCGTGAATCGAAGAACTGAAATTGAAACTTTAAACGCGTTTTTCTCAAAATGGCATTTCTGAAGTCGGTGACCAAGATTACTCGAACACTAATGAACCGATCTTCTTGAAATTTTGCAGGCTTATTTAATACATAAAAATGTAGTCTTTAATCGTTCGATTTTTTTTTTCGAAAAAAAAATGGCCGTTTTATAGCCAAAAAACGGCCGTTTTTTTTCGTTAAAATCGAACCATTAACTTTGACTGTCCGCCATTTTGT
This sequence comes from Ophion costatus, assembly GCA_951751655.1. Taxonomy (NCBI): domain Eukaryota; kingdom Metazoa; phylum Arthropoda; class Insecta; order Hymenoptera; family Ichneumonidae; genus Ophion; species Ophion costatus. The sequence continues at coordinate 39,082,150 of OX632361.1, forward strand.
GAAAAATGAATATTTTTTAAAATCCTTCGATTAAAGACTAGTTTATACTTATATTTGACTAAATCCATCCGCATTTTTTTTTCAGATGATCCACTTCGCCGCAATGTTGGTCACCGCAAACCGTGTATATAAAAACATTATTTCATTGACGGCCATTTGCCACTAAACAATGTAATATTTTTCAATAAAAAAATTACTGAAAGTTCTTCAAGATGTGTTCTTTAAGATGGTATATTGATCGATTAAAAAATTTTTGTAGTTTTCTTTAAAAAAATTCATGAAAAAGGCCTTTTTTTGCGCTACAAGTGGGGGTAACGCCTTAATTAATTTCGTAATTAATTTTAATTTCTTATAATTTTTAATTAATTCAGTTATGTATCGATCCAATAATAAAGCGGCAGTAAAAGACACTATATCTAAATACTTGCATTACGTCTCAGATTTTTACATTTCCTAAAACAAATATTATTCCTAATCGTAAAAAAAATTATATGCAACCTACCTGACAATATTTTTACACATATATGTAACAACAGACGATCATCGAAATCTCAAATTAAATAAATAAATAAAAAATACAAATGTAATGACATATGAATATTCGACTACATATAAAATTATGTATATTTATATATGGACAAAATTCATATGTCATTATATATGGACAAAATTCATATATAATAATATGTGATAAAATCATATTAGGTTATACATAATCGTTTATGAAAAATTTTTCCCGCGTCTTCTCACCTTAGAAGCTGAAAAAGACTGTTTTCGTGAATTTTTTGATAGGTTTGTATTATAGATATTGATATAAAAGTTGTTACACTTAATAAAAATACACTTTCGAAGTACATCGAAAAAAAGTTTTTCTGTTTTTATGTAACCCAAACAAACATTAAGCGCGTTTTTTCTCCAAACAACGTTTTTCGACGGCTTGTTGATAAAATCTTCGAAACTATTATCTGCAACTAAATTTGTAAAACGATTATTAATCAGTATAAAAACCGCTATCTTGCTATGGAGGGTTTTTAAAATCAATATTTACAAATGGGTGGTGGTTGCAAAAAAGCATCGAATTTGGCCTACTTTTTTGGACAGTTTTGCTTTAAAAAAATATAAAGATAAAAAAAAAAGATTTAATAGCAAAGAATGGCGTGAAAAATTTGAAGATAGCTTGCAAACTCTCCCCTTAAGAGTGTACATCGTTTTGAAAAACGACGTTTCGAGAAAAACGCGTTTAAGGCCTTACGCCACAGTAACGTTTTTTTCGTACGAAAAAGTGACTTACTCGTGAAATTAATTACACATCCATTTAGTACGAATATCAAGCTGTTAGAACATTTTTTTTCCTTTTCTTCGATGTACAAAATGGCCGACTAATAATATTTTCTTTTGTTATCTTCTTTTTAGGCGCACCGCGGCGTGATATTCAGCATCCACAATTTTTTACCTAGAACAAAAAGTTGACTTGTGTTGTTATAAATAAACTTTTTAAAGTTATGTTGTTACGTTGTTATAAGTTAAGTTTACTTATGTTGATTATTCGTATTATCGATTATCGTATTATCGATAAATGATCAACTTATTGCACGTGAACAAATAAAAACTGAAAAGTTAAATTGTCAACGACTCGGTAGTAATCTTCGTAATAATATTAACGTAATAAAATTCAAGCCTATGAATCGACGTGTACAAAAAGGACTATGGAAAAGACCAATCACCGGAGCTATTTTACTACCAAATTCTCCAAGACCAACATTTCAGAGCTACATTTCCAAACCTCGAAATTGCATTCAGAATGTATTCGGTTTTGATGGTGTTGAAGTGCACTGGAGAGCACTCATTTTCGTTAACACTAAAATTTGATTTCAGATAATTCTCGTTTTCGATTATATTTATATACGTTTGTTAAATGCTAAGAGAATCTACTTGGTTTCACAATAAATTATTTATTGAAAAACTCGAGTGAAAAAAAGTGTTCATTTTATTTGGAAAATAATTTGGAGGGGCTCCTTTGTTGGCCCCAGGGCCTCCAGTCCTCTAAATCCGGCCCTGACATCTCGGAAGCTGATATATAGCGAAAAACAAAAATCAGATTTAATAAAATATCGAAAAACATAATATCGATGGGCCTGTATGCATAACACCAAAAAATTCGAGACAATTCTCCGAATTAAAAGAAATGGCGATGGTTCACAATGCAGAAAATCATTAAAGCGAACGGCCAAAAAGTCGAGTGGTTGATATCGCGGAGGGTCAAAATGTAGAACGGCCCGGATGGCGAATCGAGCAATACGTTACTTGCGCCTCAGAGTGAAGCTGCGAGATGGCGCTGTTGGCCAGTCGGCTAAAATATCGTAAGGCAGTCATCCCACGTGACGGGCCCCATCACGTTCGCCATTTTTGCCGTTCGAACTTTCGGTGTTCGACATTTCGGGCCATCGACATTTTGCGTTTCGATATAGACGGTATTACGCATATTAGGCACTCGCTATTTTCTGTTTCGGAGATATGGGTGTTCTACATTTTTCGATTCTGTATTTTTACCTTCCGAATTGCAGACAATCTGAATATTCGTTTCCGAATAAATTAGCTCTCCAATAAATAATGGTTCGATTTATAGTCGTTCGATCGTTTTATCAATCGAAAGATAAAACTTCGAATAATTTAACCTTCGTTATTTTGAGAGTTCATAATTCTGCCGTATCGAAATCTTTGTCGTTCTATATTTGGTCATTCGACATTTTTACCCCCACCCCATAAATTGTTGTTTGCATATTTTGTGGCGGCTTCTATTCTCCATAAGACGACGTGCTTCGGCAACTGAAAGTGCTCGGCTTTGCAGTTTTATTGCGAAAAAACCAAACGGTCAAAATAGCTCAAATTTTGGCAATAGTCGCATCAATCATTCGTCAAAATGATACAAAAATGTCAAATCCGAAATTTGAATTCGTAGTAATGATCGTACCTCCTTAATGTGATTTTTTTTCATTTGAATCCTTCCATAGTGGATTTTTCATCGCTTTACATCAGAGGAATTTTGGTTTTCGTTTCATTCAGATCGGTGGACTGCATGTGGGTAAAACTGCACTTATGCGTCATCGCCGTTGGCATCACAATTCACATCAGGTTCGTCATTGACCTTCCCAAAAGCGGTTAAAATAGCAGAAGAATCCATTCGAATTCTCATTTTCTCGTGGTTCTTTATTCCAAGTATAAAAGTCGTATAAAAAATACTCAAACAGCAAGAATCTTCGTGGCGAAGAGGGCAACGACGCACACGCGACGGGTGATGGGAAAATATTGAAAGAAAAAACTATGTTAATGGTCGACTTCGTCCACGCCGTTAATTACGTCCGACGTGGAGAATTTCACCGTGGGTCACTTCCACGGTGGTTTGCTTCGCGGCTGTTCGACCTTCGTTCCCTGTGGTCCCTGACACGGAGGCATTTGCATGTATTCGCTGGTTTCGTTGATGGATTTCTGCAATCCAATTTTGTCGCAGGTCACTTTGGCATTCGCGCGAAAATTTTACGAACTAATGAATCTTCGCGTGGGTTCCACGGCCTATGACGGCCGTGTTGGCCGTTGCACCTAACTGGACTTGAAGCTACATCGACTTACGTCCTCGACGCGTTGCCACGTGACACTCTCTTCGCTCAACGTGCCATTCGATTCTTTCTTCGTGTAGAGCTTTCGCGGAACTTCCCTGGTCACCGGCGGAGGGCTCGGATTGATCTCCTCCTGATACTTTGCTCGCGCAAATTCGTCCTTGCTCGGTTGCTGCATGTCCAGAATCTGTGCCACGGAAATCAAATCTTTAAATGAGAGACACTCGGTTTTTTTTCCCTCAACATTCAAGCATTTGTCACAACAGAGCTTTCCTCGTACTTTTTGTTTTCCGTAAAAAGATTTTTGCTCATTGAGCACTTTCGATACGACTTTTGTACTTGGAACCAAGAATTACGAGGAAATAAACATTTGGGTCGCTTTTTTTACTATTTAATCCGGTTTCGTGAACGACTCCGATATTATCGACAATTCGCACGCCAATAACAATGATAAAAAAACGTATCTCTTTAAGACTAGCCACTAAACTGTGTGTGAGAGCACAGTGCATCGTTCTAATTCTCGCGTCCATTGATCGCGATCCATTCTCGCGCGCAATGATCTTTCGAAAATCCGAAATTTCGAGAATACTTGAACGGCGAAATCCTTCGGAAATGCGACCACCGGAAGCCCCGAAAAATTCTCATTCGCTTCGATACTCAATTACGTCACATCCGCGTGTACGCACCATTTTTATGTACTTTCGAAGATCTTCCTTTGATTCTTTTCTGGACAGTGGTGTCTCGTCGTTCGAGGTGAGAGTTACAAGGCTCTCGTCTTGTTCCTGCTGTCGCGGATTCGGCAAGTTCTGCGAACTCGACGCAGAGCGAAACTCCGGCCTGTGCGATCTGCGATCTTTGTTGTTGCAGCAAGCGGAATTGCAGCGTTTCGGGCGTTTGCCTTCGAAAATTCGTTCCGCGTTGAGACGCTGCAGCGGCGATAGATTTTCCATTTGTCCACCTGCGACGAAGGGACACTTTGCATTTATGACTTTGAAAATATCAGTATTCGGCCATTTTGTACATCGAAAAAAGAAATATATATTTTCTAACAGCTTGATATTCATAGTAAATAGATGGGTAATTAATTTTACGAATGAATCACTTTTTCATGCGAAAAAAAATTGTTAAATTCGCACATGACTTTGTACTCGTTACTGTGGCCTAAGGGTTTCAACTTGTTTATTTTTCTTTTTTCAAATTTACCCCACACCAGAGTCCATACCTGATATGATGTGCAAGGCTTGCTGCCACTGTTTCTGCATCACCGAATGAAGCTGCTCGGCGAGATGGGTTTTTCCCGCTCGTTGCGCGTTCAATTGGACCTCGAGCATGACGACCTTCTGCGAGGCCTGGGCCAATTGAATCTCGCTCAGTCTCTTCTCCTCGTGATGCTTCTCCTCCAACAGATTTATTTCCAGCTGGTGTCTGCGCGAAAGAAACATTGAAAGGTTCGAATTTTTCGGCGTTACTGCGACGGATGGATTTTATCAGTTACTTCAATTGGTTAATTAAGAGGGTTCGATTAGGCGATTCCAAAAGTTTAATTAGATAATCGGGTCGTCAAAAAGATTTAATCAGGTCATAAAAAAATTTTAATCAGTTGATTACGAGGTTCGACTGGGTCATTAAAAAAGTTTAATTGGACCGTGACGAAGGTTTGATTAGGACATTATAAAGGTTTAATTAGGTCATTGAAGGGTTTAATTAGCTCATTAATAAGGTTGAATCAGCGCATAAAAAATATTTAATCAGTTCATTAAAAGGTTTAATAAGTTAATGAAAAAGTTTGATTAGATATCCAAAAGGGTTTATTCGGTTAATTAAAAGCTGTTATCAAGTCGACAAAATGTTTGAATTAGTTAATTACAAGGTTTAATTGGGTCATTAGAAAGGTTTCATCGGGTGATAAAAAAGGTTTGAGTACGTCATTAAAGAGGTTTGATTAGTTCGTTAAAAGGTTGAATTAGTTAATGAATTAGTTCAATTAGTAAATAAAAGGGCGTAATCGGTAAATTAAAAGGTTTAACTCGCTAATTCAGGTTCAATAGAGTTACGAAAAGTTACTTTAATTACTTTATTCAAATTTACTATAATTAGTTCAATTCACTTCAATTGGTTAACTAGAAGTTACCTTAATTAGCTAATTAACACCCTCCAGAGTGCTTTCTTTTCTTACTTTCTTCTACTTTCTTTTTTTACTCGTTAGGTGAGCCCGATCGTTTTCATCGCAATTTTTCTACTCTCGTTACCCCCGCATAATTTTTCTTTCGTAAACAGCAATCGAGTTTGCCGCCACAATGTTTTTCTTTGACGCTTTTTTCGTAAGGTTTTCCAGCTTATTTGTGAAACACTCAAGTTTCGTGTAAAATATCCGGTTAAAGAAAATACGCGAAAAAACACACGGAGAAAACAGGAGCCTCGAAGTTTAGAATTAATACTATGCTTCTAAAAATAAATATCATCAAATAACAAAAAGTATTGAATGGAAGATAAACATTGTAATTATGGTATAGTAATAATGAAGAAATTTAAATTTTAACCTACGATATGGCACGTAAACTGATACAAATAATACATTTTATTCGGCATATTGTGATTTTTCGTAGTATTCAAAAAATATTTTGCCCACGTAATTGGAACAATTAGTTTCCAGTATTCTACAAAAAGTACGGTATAAAGAGTCACATTTTACTAATCAACTTCGTAATATTTTTCGCTATACGCCGAAGATTAATGCTATGCGTATAGTAAAATCTATACATACACGAAGATTCATGCTATACGTATAGTAAAATCCGTATGAAAATATAGCGTGTAATAAAGCTTGGTATTTTACAAAGCGCGCATTATTTTTACTATACAGCGTATAGGACTCGCGCCTATGCGAGAACAGTTTCAAATGTAATATGCACGAATCATTTTTACTATACGGTGTGAGAATCATTTTTTACACTTCTATAACAACAAGTCTTAGAATTTCCGAACTGGCAGTAAACTGCTATATTTTCTAGCACAGAATTCTGGCAATGAGTGTTAGAATTTGAGGCCGTATTTTTCTCCGTGCAGCTAAGAGTTCGGAAGTTTGCGAAATGTTGATTTTGTGGGGCCTTCAGGTGGAAAAAACGCGAAATTTGTGACGAAATACTGGACCCCCGTGGTGCGTATGTACGAACTCACTTGTCGATTATGCTCTTTATCTTTCGCGCAGCGCACTCTGCAATCGCGCGCTGTCTCGTCTCGAGATCGGTCTGAAAGGCCAACTCGGCAGCGTCCAGTTGTCCCTGAAACTCCTTCAGCTTCGCCTTCACCACGTCGTCCAATTGCTTCTGATAGATCTCGCGGAGTTCCGATCGCATCTGCTCTTGACGTTCGATCAACAACCTAACCTCTTCCTTCGCCGCTTTCTTGAATCAAACGAACGATAACACTCGCGTTGAGAATCACGCGAGACTAAACGCGGACTTTTCTTCTATGCAACGAAACTTCTAGAATCTTTCGACGTGCGACTTTTCTCAGCACTGCCTGAAATTTCGTACAAGTGCATTTTTCTGAGACGTTCGAAGTTTTTATGGAAAAAAAGCTACGTATTCGCTAAAAGCCTCCACGAATATTCGGAATATTCCGAAATTGCCAAAAATTACGCGTTTTCAACGTCTGTTGAGTTTAGAACGTTGTTCTAAAATCATGTGGAAAAAAAATACGAATGTTTCAAAATACTTCGAATGATTTCCGGTCCTGAAATTCTACGATGAAAAGGAATATTTTGAAAGTCCAAAACATATGCGGATGTTATGAAAGTTGGCAAAAAAGTTAGGAATATTAAAAACTAGTAAGAAAATGGAGTTTTAGAAGGACCGTTTTTAAATCGTTCAGAAAGGAATAACGAATGTTTTTCTGCAAAATCCATTTTCAACGATAAAAAGGGTTCACAAATATTGCGAAATTAACGTTCTAAAACGCTATTGAAAAATTGGGCAGCTTCTAAAATTATGTTAAAAATATTAACAATTATCTTGAATGCTGCGAAAAAAAAGATTGTCCTAAAATTCCGTAAAAAATATGAATAATTTGCTAAAATTCTGTACAAATGTAACGAATATTCTAAAATTCGAAAAAATTACATCCGTTCCAAAACCGTACCAAAATAGCGAATATTCTGAAGTGCTGTGAACAAAAACATTTGGTTAACTTCAGTTCAAGTATTGCGATCGTTCTGAAATCCTTAAACAAAAAAAGGTCAACTGTTCTGAAACGAAACGAAGAACATTCTCAAATAAAAAAAAAATACACATTTGTTAAACTTCTGTAGACTTATTGTGCGAATGTTCTAATTGCAAAAATGCCCCGTGAAAGAGTACAACGGTTCTAAAATCGTACCAAAACGGCAGATATTCTGAAGATGGAATTAAAAAAATACACATTTGGTAAAATTCTGTGCGATTATCAAAATGTTCTAAAATCCTTCAAAAAAAATATTGCAACTGTTCTAAAACCGTACCAAAACAGCGGGTATTCTAAAATTCGGTGGAAAAAAAAACATTACATATTTTCTAAAGTTGTCTATAAATATTTCGAATGTTCTAATTTTGTTCAACTTACGATTATTCTAAAACCGTACCGAAACGACGGATATTCTCAGGTTCGTGAAAAAAAAAACGACACATTTGTTAAATTTTCGTACAATTATTTCCAAGGTTCTAAAAGTCTTTTCAAAAAGTCAACTGTTATAAAAGCGCGCCAAAAACGGCGGATATTCGAAAATTCTGTTAAAAAAAAACGTTAAACATTAGCTCAACTTTTGTAGGAATATTTCAAATGTTCTAAAACTCTTCGAAAAAGAAAAAAGAAGTGAGAACCGTTCTAGAATCATACGAAATCACGGGATATTCTAAAATTCGTTAAAAAAAGTACCAATGATCCATAGTTCGATTTTTCCCGTATCAACAGCCTCAAAATTCATTCAAACGCGTTATCTTCCAATATCCCTAGTTCGTTCGCAACAGCTAGGGATATTTCGGGTGCCTGAATTTCTTTACTTTATTTTTAACTAGATAAATCGTTCCACACCTCTCCGTTTTTGGCTTCGTTCGCAGCCTCGACCTGAGCAATCTTGTTTTGCTCGAGGATCCCGTTTCTCGTTACTTCTTCCTTAATTTTGAGCTGCAGGTTGTCCTTCTCCTGTCGCAGAACGGTCAGTTCGGCCTCGCACGCGTCCAGTGCTTTGTGAATAACGGCCATTTCCGTTCTGACTTCGGTGCTCCGCGATCGTTCCTTGTTCAATTCCTGTTGGGCTTGAACAACGTGCTCCTCGAGTTGTTTGCTCTTGTCCAAAAGTTTGTTGCGATCGTCTCGCAAAAGTTCGTATCGGTGCTCGGCTTCTTGCACGAGAGTTTTGTACTTCTCGAGCTCGTCCGCGTGCGTCGCGAGCAATTCGAGTTTCTCCTTGACGAGATGATCGGCCTTCTCCTTGTAACCGGCAGCGAGATCGAGAGCCTTCGACAATTCGCCATCGCCACGTTTTATCTGCTGCTGATATTCCGCGACCTCGCAACTGTGAGCTTCCGTGACATTCGTAAGCCTCGACTCCAGCGCCTTGTGATCCTTCTCCAACGTCTCCCATCGCTCGCGCAATTTCGACCACGCTTCCTGAAATTGCGTTATCGCCGCGTTCTTCTCGTTGTCCACGCGAATCGCGACCGCCACCTTCTCCTGTTGCTCCAACAGTCGCTTCTGAAGCTCCTGTATCAGATGCTCGCAGTGCTGGAAACATTCGTAATTTCAATGATCTTTCACGTTGCACAAAAACACGTTCAAGTTTTCATCGGTAAAATGTTTTTTTTCTCTCGCAAAATAGATCGTGCATTTCTAAGAAGAATACGTAAAAATGTGTACGTGATTTTCATAACCTAAATCGATAAAAACTACTACGTCGAGTTTTCCATCGTTGGACGTTTCTCCGCTTATTTCTTAATTTGGTGTTTCTCAAATTGTATTATTATCCAAAGCGTTTATTTTGCAAACTAAGATCGTAGATCTCTAAGGAAAATACGTGAAAACGTTTGACTTATTTTCAGGGTCTAAATGAGTGAAAAAAAAACTTTCGGGCAATGAGGAAGAATGCATTTTCCTTGCATTCCAACGACGCAAACTTCCGCATTGTGCTAATGATATTATTATTGCATCAGTGTACATTTGGAATGATTAACCGAAAATTATGAGACTCATCTAAATATAAACAGCGAACTAATTTGATACTAATAATAATCCTACTACTACCGGATATCGTGGCGTTGTACATTGCAGTACAAAAACGTTACGAATTAAAATAATTTGTTCATTAATAATTTGAAATATTGTCATATATCCAGGGCAAAAATTGCATAATTGTTATTATTCATAAAATAACAATATTAATGTTACCCAATGGAATGTTCGTTTGCCATAATAAATCGATGAAAAACGATGCGCTTCAATTGAAATTTATAATAACTGATAAATTAATTACACGAACACTATTATTCATTGCGTTATGAAATATTGTAACCGTAACAAACCCAAGCATAATAATACATTAACGATAATTAATAAAATATGTATTCCTGTATAGCAATAAAATAATGACAGCGATAAAATAAGAGAAGCCGTGGACAAAATGGCCGCAGCAACCCCAAAATAATAACGTCAACGAAAAGTTGGCAATAATGACGAACAATAGTGATAACAATAGAGAAATAGTAAGGAATTACACACAATGCAATGCGATATTAAATAAAGACACATGCAATACTAAATAAAATAAAGGCACATGCAATACTAAATAAAATAAAGGCACATGCAATACTAAATAAAATAAAGGCACATGCAATACTAAATAAAATAAAGGCACATGCAATACTAAATAAAATAAAGGACTGGAAAAGTTGATGTACGTTTTCGAAAATAATAATAAAAAATTTTCCCATTCATCATCTTCTTTTAAAACCTTAACAATGGAACTCACTTCTCGCCGAAATTTTTCTTCCTCCAATCTGATTCGCAGCATTTCTTCCTGCGATTTGGTGCCGTCGCAGTCCCAAAAGTCCGAGAGGGCAAGCAGCCGTTGTGATTTTCTGAAAACAGCCTCACTTCCAGAAAATTGAAATAAAAAAGCAACAAAACGCGAAAGTTCGTAATTTCGTATTTACGTGGGACAAGGGTCGGTGCTTTTGCGTATGGAGCCATTGGTGCTTCGGCAGCCGGTCGTGCGAATTTCTCGTATGGTCCGTTGCAGTTCGTCGGTGCAGCGAGACAGCCCGGTGCCGTGCAAGCCGCTGTCCTCCGTGTCGCTCCCTCTGTCCTGCGCGCGAGTCTTATATCGTTCATCCGATGCGGCAGGCCGCTGCTGCGTCGCACCAAAATTCGTAGCGTCGTTGATGCAGGTATCGTAATTCTTGGCGCCTAGCCCGTCGGCCCGTGCCATGGAACTTCGCAAAGCGACGCTCTCGGCGCGCTGAAAAAGATTCGTGGCGATGCGAAGCTCGGCTGTCTCCGCAGGCACTTTTCCGCGCTCCGTCTTAGCAGAGTCCTCCGGATTGTCGAGCCTGCCGTCGCTCGCAGAGCCCTTCGTACGCTGCGCATTTTCCATATTCTCCCACACTCCGAAGTCGTAGAGCCTCGTGGAATTGTCTTCGACGCGCGAGGAGTCCTCCGGCAGAGAAACATCCGCGCGACGCTCGCCGGTGTCTCTTCCCAGGCTCGTAAAAGTTTCTCCAGGCCTGAGATCCTCTTCCCCGAATTGAAGATCCAATCTTCGCACGGGTGACCCTCGGGGCAAGTTCTTGCCTCTCTCCTGCTCTTCGACGCCGCGCCGCGCGTTGGAACTGTCTATTCTCCTGGCCAGCTCCATCTGCGTAGCTTCCATTTCCTGCAGCAACTCGTCTACTTCCGAAAGTTCCATTTCGCCGGCGTCTCGCCCACGCTCGTGGGACGAACGTTCCTGGCCGCTACAGCCCACGGGACGGTTTTTTCGCTCGCCGGGATCGAAACGGTCCGCTGCCTGGGGGACGACGGGAGAGGCGGCGCGATCGGCGGTAGCATCGAAGCACCGCTCCGCTGCTGATCCCTCGCCTCTCGGAGCATCCGGCGGGGAAGACGGAAGAAACGGACCGGGGGAGGACTTGGAAGAGGAGCAACGGAGGCGCGACTTGGCCGGAGTGCACGGCAGACTGGAGTATCTCGAAACGGACGGGTACGCGCGACGATGAGATTTCTTCCCGACTGAAGACGACTCGAGCAACGAACGAGCTGGTGGTAAATGAGAATCCAACGAGGCGTTCAGCGGCGACGATACCTCCAGACTGTTGTCCCTCGACTCTATAACGCTTATTCTATTCTCTAGGGTCTGCACGTGCTCCAAGATTTGGCAAACTACACCGCCCTGACGACGGCGCGGCAGAGTCCTCCCGCCGACTGAGATATCGTCCGAGTCCGAGGACGGCACGACGAACAAGTCCGGTGGAATCAACAGGAGAACGTCCGTGTCATCGGAATCGCTCATTATCCGATTCTATCGCGTATCGCATTCGCGCCTATCAAACTCCCTACTCTTCTTCGTCTATCGATGGAAGTGTAGTACTGCGCGGGGAACGGAGGGAAAGGAAGAAACGAGAGAACGACGAGGATCAACGGGTTTTATTGCTGGCGAACAATCGTGCGGGGTGGCCGATTATCAGGCGCGAACAAACGTGTCGCGTTTGACAGGTGGCAAAACTGCGGATAGACTGATGACTTTTCAACACAGACATGTTTTTTTTTTTGTTACATTGCGAAGGAATCGGGATTTATTCTTTTGGGCGGGGTGAAACACTTTTTTTGGCAACACGGGGCACAATGGAAGTGTTGAAAAAATCGTGGACGCGTACTGAGGTTACTGAGGCACAACACACGCTGTGTACGCGTCCGAAACGACGCCGCGGCTGCACAGCACGAGGGAACGCGACCATGCGCGGACAGCGCAGCATGGGATGAAGGTAACGACGGAACGAAAATTATGGGGACTTCTGGAACTCGGCTGGTATTACAGACTTTCACTTTTGGGAGCTTCTGTACCGAAGGACGATTAGGAGGAAAACGGTTTCGTGAAATGATAATTCGAATTGGTTTCATGTGAAAATAGTACTTTCAGTTCGCGCTTACATTCAAATATATTATGATCATGCAGCAACGTATTCAAGTATATTACGAGTCATTTTTTTCTCGGAAAACGCGTGTGCAAGTATTTAAGTTCTTTTTTTTTACATCGAAGAATATGATTCTAGGTATCTTTTCCAATTTTTGTATTGGAATATATTTATAAATGTGGTAGATACAACGGTTTGTGCAGACGGAAATAAAAATATTACACGCATTTAGGTTTAGCATGGAGTTATATAGTGCTTGGTCGGAGGATTTAATAAAATAGCTATTTTTGAATAAATTGGCGCAGTCCAAAGCGAAAGTATATACCAAAGCTATTTTCGTTGATAAGAAGAAAACTATGTATCGAAAAAAGCTTCTTTTTCCAGGCACCGCTTTTTGATATACAAATAAAGCCTGTAAAATTTGAAGTCGATCGGTAGAATGATTTTTTAAATATCGTGGTCACCGATCTTGAAAAAGTCATTTTGGGATAAACGAGTTTAAAGTTTGCCGATTTGCGGAACCTACCAATGAATGCCCATACCTCCCTCAATGTTCAACAGATCGATTCGAAATTTACAGGTAATATTTTTGAAATGTTACACCTCAAGCATCCGCCGAAAACGAAAAATCGATATTTTCAAAAATCTTCACTAGGCGTAATTCCTTAAATAAATTAGCTTCTGCTTGGGTGTATTTCATTTTTTCATTTCACCAGGAAACATTTTTTCATATGGCCATTATTTTCGAACATGTCTCGAATTTTTTGTGCAACCAACACGAGGCCATTTTTTACATAACGATGCAGGCTACCCTTGTCGCGATTTGATAAGAAACATTTATAAGCCTATTATCTTGAACATCTTTTGTAATTGAATGAAACATTAATAAGCAAATAAAAAAAAATCGTTCAAAAGTTACCTGTTTTGTTTTCAGGTAGAATAAGATGTCGCTATAAAAAAAATAGGCTTTCATGTTATTTTTTTAAGTTGACCTTGAAGTCACCTTGGAAGAATCAATAATTGAGATACCGATTGAAGCTGTCGACACTGTTCACATTTTGATATTTATTGAAAAGTTTAGTGTAGGTGGCATTTTATGCGTTCAGCACATGCGGATTTACGTGACCCAAACGGAATGTACAGAATTCAATTTTAAAGAAAATAACAAACATGCAACGTCGTGCGTGCAATTGCTTAAACGTAATATGAGAATGCCTTGCGGGCGACGCGTTATTCGCGCAACCCCGAAAAAAATGATGAAATGGCTCTTGTTTCTCTAAGCAGCCTGCAAACATTTTACTTTTTTCAATACGAAATAACACACACTGTGCACTATTTTTTTCATATTATTCACTTTATTGATTTATCATCTTACTTTTTATTTTTTAATGAAATAATATACATTATCAAGTGCATTTTTCTTCCTCGTTATTTTTTCTATATTATTCACGTTATTCACTCTCCTCATTTTACTTTTTATTCTTTAATGACATAATGTACATTATCAAGGGCATTATCCTTCCTCGTTATTTTTTCTACATCATTCACGTTATTCACTCTCCTTATTTTACTTTTTATTCTTTAATGACATAATGTACATTATCAAGTGCATTTTTCTTCCTCGTTTTTTTTCTATATTATTTATGTTATTCGCTCTTCTCATTTTACTTTTTACTCTTTAATGACATAATGTACATTATCAAGTCCATTTTTCTTCCTCGTTATTTTTTGTACATCATTCACGTTATTCACTCTCCTCATTTTACTTTTTATTCTTTAATGACATAATGTACATTATCAAGGGTATTATTCTTCCTCGTTATTTTTTATACATTATTCACGTTATTCACTCTCCTCATTTTACTTTTCATTCTTTTATGGCATAATGTACATTATCAAGTGCATTGTTTTTCTTCATTGTTCACTTGTTATTCGTTCGTCATTCTTTCTTCATTATTAACTTTAATCAGACCTCATGTTACTTTTTTTTGAAGACATAATGACATTATCAAGCGCATTATTTTTCCTCATTATTCACTCCTCATCGTACTTAATTTTTTTGTAAGATAATAGACTGTATCAAGTGCATTATTTATCTTCATCGTTCTTCATTATTCGCTTGATGCACTTCCCATGTTGCCATTCATTTTGTAATGAAAAAATGTACATTATCAAGTGCAATATTTTTCCTAATTATTCTGATCCTCGTTAATCACATTTATCGTCAGTATAATTGAAACAGAAAGTACTCAATTCTTTCGAGATTTTTTCCCAAAATATTTTTAATTCCTTCGGCTTCATTCGACAGGCCAATTACGCAAAAATAATCGATATTTATTATGATATAAACTTCTATGCTGCTCCTATTTGTCTTTCTTGTAATAATTGCCATAGAAGCACATGCCACCTATGATCATGCGTTATCTGAAAATCGCACAACCAGCAAATTTTCTTGCTCGACAACTTATCACGCCGCGCCAAAAGAAACAAAGTAATTTCATTGAACGTTTTTATTTCCTTTCCGCGATAAAATTCGCTAAAGTGACGATTGTTTATGACAATTCGAGAAATATTTTCAGCCTGCGTGCGATCAACGATACGTTGACAGGCGAACAGAACACGTTTTCACGTTCGTCCGCGACAGAACTCAACTCTTCGGGACATTATCTTCAACTTATCCGTAAATGTTGCCTTCGTCTTCCGCCCTCTTGATTATGCTCCGATATACCGTCTTCAACCAGACAAAAGAGAATAAGGAAGAAGTTCGCGTATTATTGGTCACGTGGCTTATCGGGAAAGGAAACGTGCCTGCGGTTCAGATCGTTCCAATGATTTGCGTTCATTGGAAGATCATTCTCTCGGCTGCTTGTAATTCCTCTCGTATCAGTGACGAGCCGTTGGACGAAACGGCAGACGACAAAAAAATTTCACGACCGCGACATAGTTAGCTCTCAGAGGCTCCAAGTACAAGCCGTTCTTCGTCTCCGGATAAATCGATTGAACAATCAAATAGCCCAAGAAGAAAAAAAAAGAAAATCACTATGGGTTGGTGCGTGCGGTGGATGGTTTGGTGTATCCCGACTTTGGTGACGTTATCGAGTCTCGTTTCCGGACAATACCGTGGGCCAGGATGGTGCAATTTTTATTCACCGTAAGTGACATAACAAATATTTGACATTTCCGAAGGGCCCTTGACCCTTAGTAGTAGGGCTGGAGCGGTTCTAACTCAGGGATCTCAGGGGGGAGCGGGGCGGGGGAGTCGAGCGCGGGGAAGCCGGGGTATGCATGGGGGGGGGGGGGGATCCTGCATGCGGCAGCCGAGTGCGGGGTTCCGGCGGAGAGGGGGGAGGGGGGGTGTTCGAGAGTGGGGAGGCTAGTTTTTCCGGGGTATGCATGTCAGCGGCGAGGGGGGGGGGGGGGGGGGGGATCCTGCATGCGGCAGCCGAGTGCTGGGTTGTGGTGGAGGGGGAGGGGGGTGTTAGAGAGTGGGGAGGCTAGTTTTTGGTGACGATGTCTTCCAGGCGATAGCTGGACCCGCGGGCGAGAGGGGGAAGCCGCTGTCGACTCTGTGGGGGAGGGGGCATCATAGAGTCGCGTTTCCTTGAAAACCCATAAAATCTGATAATTTATTATCAACATTATAGATGTAAGCGGAGCATTTTTGTCTAGACTATTCACAGGAGTTTATATATATATAAAACTTAGTCAAATGTGTGCATGTGTGTGTGTGTGTGTGTGTGTGGGGGGGGGGGGGGGTGGGGGGGGGGGGGACTCCCATCTATGGCTAGGAAAATTTTCGGGAGTGAGATAACGATAGTTCCCATATGAAGGGTGGCCCTTCAAAGCCAATAAAATGCTTTATTTATTGCATGCAGCTGCAGCGTTATTCCAAAACAAGTTTCAACCCGTCGAGGTTTCATTCCACAACATTACGTCAAGATGTTCAGATGTGCGAGTATGTACGCAGTGCATCCGGCCAAGCACCCCCTGGACTTGACCAAAAACGAGCTCGAACAAGTTCCAAAGGTCTTGCTCCTAAAGTATTGGGGTAACTTTATTGGTTTACTGTGGGATCGTTTGCCGGAGCATCATCGGAACGATAGTGAAGTGATATCGTATCTTCCATGCATGGAGCATTATAATATGCCACAGATGAAGGATCACATTGACGGTCCCCCACCCCAACGTCGGGACTGTGGAAAGTGTTGCGAGGGGGGAAATGCTCTACGTGCGGGGTTCTTCGAACGTGTTTGAACCTGTTAAACGCGCCTATGATGGGATAAGTGGGGAGAAGTTTTTAAAATCTGAGTGGAGGGGCTACGAGGGAGCTTATGATTTCATGGACCAAGCTCAGACTGCACTATTCCACCGCACCATCAACTTCTCCGAAAAGAACTTTGAAAAAGAGTGAAAATGGATCTCTCAAATATCAACAAAGTCAGCCTGATGGCGGAATTCCTCCCAACGAAGAAGCTGTCAGAACTCCACGTCCATACGGATCATCAAATCACGGACATGAGAGCTGTACAGACCAAGTTTGGAAAACGCTACATCGTGGACGTTGCAAATGAGTTTGCCATCTTCTTGCCAGCGCGGCTGGTAAAGGCCTTCGATCAAGATGTGAAAATGTTCGAGAGTATGCTGCAACTGGCGCGCAATGGTCAACTCTACATGAAGTACATTGGTGGAAAATACAACAGCGTCGAGTTCCATCGAGTCTGAGTATGGTGGAAAAGAATACTCGTGAAGGCCCGGCGGAAACAGCGAGTTCAACAGCAGCCAGCATCATCACCATCGTAGAGTGCAAGGACTGTTTGAATCACAGTCATCATCATCATCATCGTAGAGTTTTCGACGCTCGAGTCTGAGTATGGTGGAAAAAAACGCTCGTGAAGGCCCGGTGGAAACAACGAGTTCAGCGGCAGCTGGCATCGTCACCATCGTAGAGTGCAAAGACTGTTTGCATCACAGTCATCATGATAGAGTTTTCAACGCTTAGTGCTATGTAAAAATGTACAAAAAAAAAATTTTTTCATCGAATATAATGTAAAAAAAAAAAAAAGAAAAAAAAATGTCAAACTGTATTCGCCATAGATATAGGAAATAAATGGAGAGAACGATATTTGTTCAAAATGTTTTTATTCATTAAAAAAAAAAAAAACCCTCGCTCACACAACGCTTCGTTGAGACAATAATGATGAAAACTGCTGCCCCAAATGCCCTTTTGGGGAAGTGCATATTTTCGAATCCCTATAGGTTTTTTCTAGTATGGTGGGGATGCCTATCTGCTGGTCGATTTTTTAACATATTGCGAGAGATGGGAAGCGCTTTCGCACGTGAACAGGCGAAATACGAAAAAAAAAAAAAAAAAAAAAAAAAAAAAAACGTCTCTTAAGAAGTTACGTAGAGGGCTAAGAAAAAGTGGATGAATTTATCCAGATGTTCTTTTTTTCAACTATCTGGATGGAGGCTCATGTGCGAGACACTGTTATACACTGCAACGTTTCAACCACCTCGTCCGAAAGTCTCAAATTTTACAACTCTTTTTTTTCTTACGTCGAGCGCCAGGGACCGTCATACCCTATCGCTTCGCATGTACAACTCGGGCCTCATCATTCCATAGGTCCACACTTGAAAACCCATAAAATTTTACGACAGCATGCGGCGAAGACAGTGATCCGGGGAAAAAATGCATTTCCATTTTGCAGGGCTTTAGTTTTTCATCTCTGAATGATAATATATACAGAGAGTGCAACGTCAAACCTTGATGCCGACATTTGAGATCATGCAGGTCTTGACAAGTTAGCCCCATGGGTAAGGATTTTTTCTTCGTTAACACTACCCTCCAAGCTATTAGAATTTTTTTTTTATTGCTCCGCTATTCAGAGCATATATGATAACGGGATGTTTATGTTGAAAAACTATAAACGTTCGGAGATCTATGGATAAAGACCTGTTTAGGCTTCGACCGTGCACCACTCAGGAACATTGAAAGTGCGGGGAAAAATGGATTTCACGAGTATCAACAGAGTCAGCCGGATGGCGGAATACCTTCCTACGAAGAAGCTATCAGAACTCCGCATTCACTCGGATCATCGAATCTCCGACATGAGGGCCGTGCAAACCAAGTTTGGGAAACGCTACATCGCGGACATCGCAGATGAGTTCGCCGTCTTCTTACCAGCACGACTTGTGAAGGCCTTCGACGACGATTTGGAAACGTTCGAGCGTATGCGGCAAGCGCCACGTGATCATCATCTCTGGATGACATACAAAGGTGGAAAATACAACAGCGTCGACTTCTTCCGACTCTGAGCACACCATGGTGGACAAAGACGAAATTCTATGGAACACCATTGCCGAACAGCTGTCCACATCATCGAAAGTATGCTGTCACTTGTGCGCAAATGGTCAACTCTACAAGCAGTTGTAGAAAATACAACAGCGTGAAGTTCCATCATCTCTGAGCATGGTGGAAAAGAGCAAATTCGTGGGGGCAGCATTGTTGAGTGGAACAACCGTCGGCATCACAGTCGTCTCGCCTTCGTTTTCAACGTTTCATGTGTTGACTATGTAAAAATGTATGTAAAAAACTGTTTTATCGAAGTATAAGAGGAGGAGAAGTTCAAACTATTTTCGTCGTAGAATAAAGTATACAAATAACATATATTTTCATCGAAATGTTTTTATTCATTTTTCAAAAAAAAAAAAAAAAAAAAAAACCGTCGCTCACACAACGCTTTGTATACACTCAACCAGCTTTTCAGTGATTGTACATTTGCATGGGCGCAATTGTATTTCGTATTGGAGGAATGATGCGAGCATTTGGATTTGGTGATTTTCGGCAACTTCTGCAGCGATGGACAGTCCAAAGTCTCCAAGTCGATGAGCTTTGTTGCGGGATCCGTGAATCTTGATAGCCATGTACATTTTTCGAAACCCTTCACATAGATGGTAGGAGCTCCTTGCAAGATTCGTCGAAAGTTCAGCCGAAGACTTTGCTACGTGGGAGCAACGGATTGACGGGGTCATCGAAGTACTGAAAACGCAAAGCCGAATTAAGCGCCCACGATTATCAACTGAACGTCAGCAGTCATTGATAGCCCAAATATCGCATGTGGAAGGATTGAAGAATTCCACGCACAGACATTTTACACACATGGGTACAGGAGACAGCGATGATGGGTTAATATGGCGAGAGATTGAGTTGAACGCGTAATGGTCCATCCTTCAACCCCTGCTCGATGAAATAAATAACGTGACAGTGGCTGAGCTTTACGACAAATCCGTAATCTTCCGATAAATGTAACTAAGTATAATCCAATCCGCATTGAATGTTATATCTTATTGCCGTGGGAGATAATGATTATAAGGGCTGCAATTGATGTGCAATCAAAAGATAATATACGTTACGCATGGGCAGCTGTCAGCTTTAGACCCAGCTAAACGAAACAGTGAGCAGGCATCTTACGCACATTGTTTAACGGTATTGAATCTACTGAACATTGGATTCCCAGAGACAGCAGATAAAAAAATCGAGCTTCAAGCAATCGATTCATCGGTGTGTATACCACAAAAAAAAATACCTTGTTCCAATACGCATCACTCAATGTGAGAAGGAAAAGCATATTAATTTGCTATGCATACAATGTACTAAGGACAATAATGTATGATATTTCGCATCGATCGAGAACCTGTCGAGTCTCCTGAGCACATAACTGAACAGTAACAGCCATAAGGATATATGTATGCGATCGGTGTGTGAAGTCAACATAATTACTATATTGTTATATGTGCTAGACGAATTAAACAACAATCCACTATTTCGCAGGTATTTGCATTAGTTTAGATCAGAGGGCAAATTGCAATCACATAAGATCGATTGTTGAGCAGAAAAGAAATGGACCATCCGACTACCATCGGACAACCCATAAGTGACTCCATTGTAAAGGCCTATATGAAGTGTTTATGTTTCTTAAAACTAATGACAGAGTAGATGAGGGTGTGGAACGACTGATGAGAAGAGCGTGGCAAAGGACATGTATCAATATCATGGAGTATTTATTATTGACTACTACATGTGTTGTTCATATGTCGAATCCCTACCATAGTATCAATCACAGCACAGCGCTGATTCCATATCATGATTTGTTGAAGAACTAGAAAAACTAGCGCTGTGCATATAATACATTTTCTGCGACAATCAATGCTCGTCGTGAGTTAATTCCAATACGTTGGCGCAATGACAATTATTGTGTATTCAGTCATCATCCATCAGAAGAGGTGGAAGTTGCATTACTCAAGATACAATGGCATATGCTCCACATAATATTAAATGATATAAATAAATTGTCATTACTTCGAATATTGGAAAGTAGGCAATACTTGAGTTTGTGTTTTCGATTTTGGGGTCTATACGAGTATCCACTGCTACAAAGCACAACGAAATATTTATAGATCGTACAAGCTGCCATCCCAGCTAGACAAACCAAAATATGTCATTTTTGCGTCATAGACTGGTGAAAAGAATTCTATGGCAAATGACATTACATTATTCGTCGACTGCAAACTCACCAGAGTTAAACTTTATCTCAATTCGGAATTCTATCCAGACGATGGCTCGAATTTGCACTTCGACAAAAAAAAATTCGGCCCTCTCACGGTTAATGATTGATTGCATCAGAACGAGCCTGTGAACAAATGCTACCGTAGATGCGTGAATAGAGTTCGAATGCAAGGAAGATTCACCATCGAATACAACTGCATATTGTTTCAATCGTACACGATCGCGTTGTTGCATATTGTCCAATGACCGACACTATCCATAAAATTCTATAGCTCCGCAAAATACTCCCTCGCCTAAGTGAATGAATAGTTTAAAAATGAGTTTCTTGAAGATCAACGTCAGTCATGATTGGATCTTGTCATCGACTAGATCACGCTAAAATATATTCATTATGACTGTGCCCACCTTTGTCGATCTTCAAGGATTCATTGTTGGAAGGAACTTTATCGTGAAGGAAGTAGCAATTCTGAGAGCGGGATGCGTACTCTCCCATTACATTTTCGCGAGTCCCATACCATGGAGACTTCTCACCAAATCTGAGAGATACGAAGCATCATGGTTGATTCGCAATCATCATGGTCTCAAGTGGGCCTATGGAAACGTTCCATATAGCATGGCCGAAGATTTAATAACGGCCGCAGTTGAAGGTTCAACGGAAGACGATATGTGTTCTATCGTATATGTTAAGGGTCATGAAAAACGAGAATGGCTAGCTGATATACTAAATATGAAAAAATGAACTAGTTATTGAGTCGTTGAATATGGACATGGACGATATGGATGCCTCAAGTAAATTAGATGGAAGTTCTACTCTACGATGTGAAAAGCATAAAAACAATTGTGCCTTACAAAATGTATTTAAAATCTACAATTAGTGGCTGAATCATAAAGATTCGTGCAAATAAAAGAAAATGTAACATTATGTACTTTTTTATTCTCCTCACCCCGTACTTAATGATGTCAGAATCATCGGATATCGAATTCTGCAACCGAATAAAATATTTCTTTCGAATGTGGAACCCATTTTTTTTTTGTATGGGATACACAAAAATCGAACACTTCGAGGTGTTTGAAGATTTTCGAGAGTCCTTCGTAAGATGTTCAAGAGTCTTCCGAAGACATTCATAAGACATATAAAGACATTCCCGAGACGTTCGAAAACATTCATAATACGTTTGAAGCCATTCATGAGGGATACAAAGAGGTTCAAGGGACGTTCTAGGACGTTCATGAGACGTTTGAAGGTGTTCGGGAGGCGTTCAAGAGCCTTTAGAAAACGTTTATTAGACGTTTGAAGACATTCATGAGAGTTTCGAAGACGTTCAAGAGATTTTCGAAGACGTTCAAGAGATCTTCGACGGCATTCATAATACGTTTGTTTGGGTTTGTTTGGGTCAGTTTTGTTTGCGTTAGTTCGAGTTTGTTTGGGTGAAAATCCCAAACAAACTCGAACTAACGCAAACAAAACTGACCCAAACAAACCCAAACAAACGTATTATGAATGCCGTCGAAGATCTCTTGAACGTCTTCGAAAATCTCTTGAACGTCTTCGAAACTCTCATGAATGTCTTCAAACGTCTAATAAACGTTTTCTAAAGGCTCTTGAACGCCTCCCGAACACCTTCAAACGTCTCATGAACGTCCTAGAACGTCCCTTGAACCTCTTTGTATCCCTCATGAATGGCTTCAAACGTATTATGAATGTTTTCGAACGTCTCGGGAATGTCTTTATATGTCTTATGAATGTCTTCGGAAGACTCTTGAACATCTTACGAAGGACTCTCGAAAATCTTCAAACACCTCGAAGTGTTCGATTTTTGTGTATCCCATACAAAAAAAAATGGGTTCCACATTCGAAAGAAATATTTTATTCGGTTGCAGAATTCGATATCCGATGATTCTGACATCATTAAGTACGGGGTGAGGAGAATAAAAAAGTACATAATGTTACATTTTCTTTTATTTGCACGAATCTTTATGATTCAGCCACTAATTGTAGATTTTAAATACATTTTGTAAGGCACAATTGTTTTTATGCTTTTCACATCGTAGAGTAGAACTTCCATCTAATTTACTTGAGGCATCCATATCGTCCATGTCCATATTCAACGACTCAATAACTAGTTCATTTTTTCATATTTAGTATATCAGCTAGCCATTCTCGTTTTTCATGACCCTTAACATATACGATAGAACACATATCGTCTTCCGTTGAACCTTCAACTGCGGCCGTTATTAAATCTTCGGCCATGCTATATGGAACGTTTCCATAGGCCCACTTGAGACCATGATGATTGCGAATCAACCATGATGCTTCGTATCTCTCAGATTTGGTGAGAAGTCTCCATGGTATGGGACTCGCGAAAATGTAATGGGAGAGTACGCATCCCGCTCTCAGAATTGCTACTTCCTTCACGATAAAGTTCCTTCCAACAATGAATCCTTGAAGATCGACAAAGGTGGGCACAGTCATAATGAATATATTTTAGCGTGATCTAGTCGATGACAAGATCCAATCATGACTGACGTTGATCTTCAAGAAACTCATTTTTAAACTATTCATTCACTTAGGCGAGGGAGTATTTTGCGGAGCTATAGAATTTTATGGATAGTGTCGGTCATTGGACAATATGCAACAACGCGATCGTGTACGATTGAAACAATATGCAGTTGTATTCGATGGTGAATCTTCCTTGCATTCGAACTCTATTCACGCATCTACGGTAGCATTTGTTCACAGGCTCGTTCTGATGCAATCAATCATTAACCGTGAGAGGGCCGAATTTTTTTTTGTCGAAGTGCAAATTCGAGCCATCGTCTGGATAGAATTCCGAATTGAGATAAAGTTTAACTCTGGTGAGTTTGCAGTCGACGAATAATGTAATGTCATTTGCCATAGAATTCTTTTCACCAGTCTATGACGCAAAAATGACATATTTTGGTTTGTCTAGCTGGGATGGCAGCTTGTACGATCTATAAATATTTCGTTGTGCTTTGTAGCAGTGGATACTCGTATAGACCCCAAAATCGAAAACACAAACTCAAGTATTGCCTACTTTCCAATATTCGAAGTAATGACAATTTATTTATATCATTTAATATTATGTGGAGCATATGCCATTGTATCTTGAGTAATGCAACTTCCACCTCTTCTGATGGATGATGACTGAATACACAATAATTGTCATTGCGCCAACGTATTGGAATTAACTCACGACGAGCATTGATTGTCGCAGAAAATGTATTATATGCACAGCGCTAGTTTTTCTAGTTCTTCAACAAATCATGATATGGAATCAGCGCTGTGCTGTGATTGATACTATGGTAGGGATTCGACATATGAACAACACATGTAGTAGTCAATAATAAATACTCCATGATATTGATACATGTCCTTTGCCACGCTCTTCTCATCAGTCGTTCCACACCCTCATCTACTCTGTCATTAGTTTTAAGAAACATAAACACTTCATATAGGCCTTTACAATGGAGTCACTTATGGGTTGTCCGATGGTAGTCGGATGGTCCATTTCTTTTCTGCTCAACAATCGATCTTATGTGATTGCAATTTGCCCTCTGATCTAAACTAATGCAAATACCTGCGAAATAGTGGATTGTTGTTTAATTCGTCTAGCACATATAACAATATAGTAATTATGTTGACTTCACACACCGATCGCATACATATATCCTTATGGCTGTTACTGTTCAGTTATGTGCTCAGGAGACTCGACAGGTTCTCGATCGATGCGAAATATCATACATTATTGTCCTTAGTACATTGTATGCATAGCAAATTAATATGCTTTTCCTTCTCACATTGAGTGATGCGTATTGGAACAAGGTATTTTTTTTTGTGGTATACACACCGATGAATCGATTGCTTGAAGCTCGATTTTTTTATCTGCTGTCTCTGGGAATCCAATGTTCAGTAGATTCAATACCGTTAAACAATGTGCGTAAGATGCCTGCTCACTGTTTCGTTTAGCTGGGTCTAAAGCTGACAGCTGCCCATGCGTAACGTATATTATCTTTTGATTGCACATCAATTGCAGCCCTTATAATCATTATCTCCCACGGCAATAAGATATAACATTCAATGCGGATTGGATTATACTTAGTTACATTTATCGGAAGATTACGGATTTGTCGTAAAGCTCAGCCACTGTCACGTTATTTATTTCATCGAGCAGGGGTTGAAGGATGGACCATTACGCGTTCAACTCAATCTCTCGCCATATTAACCCATCATCGCTGTCTCCTGTACCCATGTGTGTAAAATGTCTGTGCGTGGAATTCTTCAATCCTTCCACATGCGATATTTGGGCTATCAATGACTGCTGACGTTCAGTTGATAATCGTGGGCGCTTAATTCGGCTTTGCGTTTTCAGTACTTCGATGACCCCGTCAATCCGTTGCTCCCACGTAGCAAAGTCTTCGGCTGAACTTTCGACGAATCTTGCAAGGAGCTCCTACCATCTATGTGAAGGGTTTCGAAAAATGTACATGGCTATCAAGATTCACGGATCCCGCAACAAAGCTCATCGACTTGGAGACTTTGGACTGTCCATCGCTGCAGAAGTTGCCGAAAATCACCAAATCCAAATGCTCGCATCATTCCTCCAATACGAAATACAATTGCGCCCATGCAAATGTACAATCACTGAAAAGCTGGTTGAGTGTATACAAAGCGTTGTGTGAGCGACGGTTTTTTTTTTTTTTTTTTTTTTTGAAAAATGAATAAAAACATTTCGATGAAAATATATGTTATTTGTATACTTTATTCTACGACGAAAATAGTTTGAACTTCTCCTCCTCTTATACTTCGATAAAACAGTTTTTTACATACATTTTTACATAGTCAACACATGAAACGTTGAAAACGAAGGCGAGACGACTGTGATGCCGACGGTTGTTCCACTCAACAATGCTGCCCCCACGAATTTGCTCTTTTCCACCATGCTCAGAGATGATGGAACTTCACGCTGTTGTATTTTCTACAACTGCTTGTAGAGTTGACCATTTGCGCACAAGTGACAGCATACTTTCGATGATGTGGACAGCTGTTCGGCAATGGTGTTCCATAGAATTTCGTCTTTGTCCACCATGGTGTGCTCAGAGACGGAAGAAGTCGACGCTGTTGTATTTTCCACCTTTGTATGTCATCCAGAGATGATGATCACGTGGCGCTTGCCGCATACGCTCGAACGTTTCCAAATCGTCGTCGAAGGCCTTCACAAGTCGTGCTGGTAAGAAGACGGCGAACTCATCTGCGATGTCCGCGATGTAGCGTTTCCCAAACTTGGTTTGCACGGCCCTCATGTCGGAGATTCGATGATCCGAGTGAATGCGGAGTTCTGATAGCTTCTTCGTAGGAAGGTATTCCGCCATCCGGCTGACTCTGTTGATACTCGTGAAATCCATTTTTCCCCGCACTTTCAATGTTCCTGAGTGGTGCACGGTCGAAGCCTAAACAGGTCTTTATCCATAGATCTCCGAACGTTTATAGTTTTTCAACATAAACATCCCGTTATCATATATGCTCTGAATAGCGGAGCAATAAAAAAAAAATTCTAATAGCTTGGAGGGTAGTGTTAACGAAGAAAAAATCCTTACCCATGGGGCTAACTTGTCAAGACCTGCATGATCTCAAATGTCGGCATCAAGGTTTGACGTTGCACTCTCTGTATATATTATCATTCAGAGATGAAAAACTAAAGCCCTGCAAAATGGAAATGCATTTTTTCCCCGGATCACTGTCTTCGCCGCATGCTGTCGTAAAATTTTATGGGTTTTCAAGTGTGGACCTATGGAATGATGAGGCCCGAGTTGTACATGCGAAGCGATAGGGTATGACGGTCCCTGGCGCTCGACGTAAGAAAAAAAAGAGTTGTAAAATTTGAGACTTTCGGACGAGGTGGTTGAAACGTTGCAGTGTATAACAGTGTCTCGCACATGAGCCTCCATCCAGATAGTTGAAAAAAAGAACATCTGGATAAATTCATCCACTTTTTCTTAGCCCTCTACGTAACTTCTTAAGAGACGTTTTTTTTTTTTTTTTTTTTTTTTTTTTTCGTATTTCGCCTGTTCACGTGCGAAAGCGCTTCCCATCTCTCGCAATATGTTAAAAAATCGACCAGCAGATAGGCATCCCCACCATACTAGAAAAAACCTATAGGGATTCGAAAATATGCACTTCCCCAAAAGGGCATTTGGGGCAGCAGTTTTCATCATTATTGTCTCAACGAAGCGTTGTGTGAGCGAGGGTTTTTTTTTTTTTAATGAATAAAAACATTTTGAACAAATATCGTTCTCTCCATTTATTTCCTATATCTATGGCGAATACAGTTTGACATTTTTTTTTCTTTTTTTTTTTTTTACATTATATTCGATGAAAAAATTTTTTTTTTGTACATTTTTACATAGCACTAAGCGTTGAAAACTCTATCATGATGACTGTGATGCAAACAGTCTTTGCACTCTACGATGGTGACGATGCCAGCTGCCGCTGAACTCGTTGTTTCCACCGGGCCTTCACGAGCGTTTTTTTCCACCATACTCAGACTCGAGCGTCGAAAACTCTACGATGATGATGATGATGACTGTGATTCAAACAGTCCTTGCACTCTACGATGGTGATGATGCTGGCTGCTGTTGAACTCGCTGTTTCCGCCGGGCCTTCACGAGTATTCTTTTCCACCATACTCAGACTCGATGGAACTCGACGCTGTTGTATTTTCCACCAATGTACTTCATGTAGAGTTGACCATTGCGCGCCAGTTGCAGCATACTCTCGAACATTTTCACATCTTGATCGAAGGCCTTTACCAGCCGCGCTGGCAAGAAGATGGCAAACTCATTTGCAACGTCCACGATGTAGCGTTTTCCAAACTTGGTCTGTACAGCTCTCATGTCCGTGATTTGATGATCCGTATGGACGTGGAGTTCTGACAGCTTCTTCGTTGGGAGGAATTCCGCCATCAGGCTGACTTTGTTGATATTTGAGAGATCCATTTTCACTCTTTTTCAAAGTTCTTTTCGGAGAAGTTGATGGTGCGGTGGAATAGTGCAGTCTGAGCTTGGTCCATGAAATCATAAGCTCCCTCGTAGCCCCTCCACTCAGATTTTAAAAACTTCTCCCCACTTATCCCATCATAGGCGCGTTTAACAGGTTCAAACACGTTCGAAGAACCCCGCACGTAGAGCATTTCCCCCCTCGCAACACTTTCCACAGTCCCGACGTTGGGGTGGGGGACCGTCAATGTGATCCTTCATCTGTGGCATATTATAATGCTCCATGCATGGAAGATACGATATCACTTCACTATCGTTCCGATGATGCTCCGGCAAACGATCCCACAGTAAACCAATAAAGTTACCCCAATACTTTAGGAGCAAGACCTTTGGAACTTGTTCGAGCTCGTTTTTGGTCAAGTCCAGGGGGTGCTTGGCCGGATGCACTGCGTACATACTCGCACATCTGAACATCTTGACGTAATGTTGTGGAATGAAACCTCGACGGGTTGAAACTTGTTTTGGAATAACGCTGCAGCTGCATGCAATAAATAAAGCATTTTATTGGCTTTGAAGGGCCACCCTTCATATGGGAACTATCGTTATCTCACTCCCGAAAATTTTCCTAGCCATAGATGGGAGTCCCCCCCCCCCACCCCCCCCCCCCCCCCCCACACACACACACACACACACATGCACACATTTGACTAAGTTTTATATATATATAAACTCCTGTGAATAGTCTAGACAAAAATGCTCCGCTTACATCTATAATGTTGATAATAAATTATCAGATTTTATGGGTTTTCAAGGAAACGCGACTCTATGATGCCCCCTCCCCCACAGAGTCGACAGCGGCTTCCCCCTCTCGCCCGCGGGTCCAGCTATCGCCTGGAAGACATCGTCACCAAAAACTAGCCTCCCCACTCTCTAACACCCCCCTCCCCCTCCACCACAACCCAGCACTCGGCTGCCGCATGCAGGATCCCCCCCCCCCCCCCCCCCCCTCGCCGCTGACATGCATACCCCGGAAAAACTAGCCTCCCCACTCTCGAACACCCCCCCTCCCCCCTCTCCGCCGGAACCCCGCACTCGGCTGCCGCATGCAGGATCCCCCCCCCCCCCCCATGCATACCCCGGCTTCCCCGCGCTCGACTCCCCCGCCCCGCTCCCCCCTGAGATCCCTGAGTTAGAACCGCTCCAGCCCTACTACTACCCTTCAGACAGTCAAAAATAAGCCAATTTTCATTTTCTTTTTTCTGTCGAAAATATTTGTTCTGCATAATTAATATTTTATCAGCATATTATTCTATCTTACAATTATCCTTTTTTTCATTATTTAAAAATGGCAGTGGTATGATACTTGCTTCAGAGACGGTTGTGACTTGAGTTGTTCTACGGCGTAGAACCTTGCGTCTAGTGCGTTGATGCAAAACATCGGAGCTAATAAGTTTGAGATTCATAAGACCCACATGCTCTATGTAAACCTAAAAAATCCAAAGACAAGTAAAAATTCGATAAATGGTACGTGTTTGAAAACAGTTTTATTTTTCGTAAAATTTTGACTAAAGTATTTGATAATGAAAGAGTAGTTCTTCGAGAGAATATTCGAGAATCTTTAGGTTCGCATAGACGGTAATTATTTTATATAAAAGTGCGCTAAATTTCGAAATGATCGATTCGGCAGTTTTTGAGTTACCTTGTACAAAGTCTACGAAAAGTGGTTCTCAAGAAAACGCGTTTAAGGTTCAAGGGATAACACCACTCTAGCGGCAGAAAATAAGGCCTAACGGTGACAATTTATTTTGGGGAGTATAAAAAAAGGAATAGGATTTCTTTTGAGAGAGTTTATTTATTAACACATATTGAAGTGAAAGAAAAAAAAAAAAAAATGTTCATACACGAGGAACGGCGACACAGCTCATCTTGATAAACGTGTTTTTTTTTACAAATAGC
This sequence comes from Ophion costatus, assembly GCA_951751655.1. Lineage (NCBI taxonomy): Eukaryota > Metazoa > Arthropoda > Insecta > Hymenoptera > Ichneumonidae > Ophion > Ophion costatus. Next base: position 39,112,458 of record OX632361.1, read on the forward strand.
CATAAGATACTCATAAAATAGCCACAAAATAAAAACCAAAAAAATTATAATCTATATATTAATAGCTATGGGACTACATCGGAATCTTTTTTTAATGAAATTTCGAATAATTGCGCTTTTTAAAGAAATAAATCGATTTTTTGCCCAAAAAATAAGCAGTCAATTGCTTAGAAAAAAAGTTTACGTTTAATCAAAGAACGGATACGTACTCCCACAGAGAATGTAATTGTGAACCTACTATCAATATTTCAAATCGATCTATGCAAAGGTGTTCGAGTAATTCGTTCTCCCAATTTGAAAAAAAAGTGGTTACGAGAAAAACGCGTTTAAAGTTGTACGAGCACTCAGCGCGCGCCCCGAGGTGCTGCGGCAAAATCAATAATTAAATTAAAAAAAAAAAAAAATTTCGCTACAGGACCCAATTGCATATTGTTTTTATGGCCCCAAAGTATTTTTTAAGCAAAAAAAAGACGATTTTACCAAAATCCTAGAGTGGTGTCACAGAGTTGTACGAGCACTCATCGCGCGCTCCGAGGCGCTGCGGCAAAATCGATAATTGAAACTCAAAAAAAAAAATTCGATACAGGATCACCTGCATATTGTTTTTATGATTCCAAAGTATTTTTGAAGCCAAAAAAACGATTTTATCCAAAATCCTACAGTGGTGTTATCCCTTGAAGACTCCAATTTTTTTTACGCAATGACCTACCGATTAATCTACGAATCCGGGGCCGTAAAGTCCCTCAGCTTACTCGTGGAGTTCACTTTCAGCCATAAGCTCTCTTTACGCTGAGCCGGAAAGTCTCTATGTGTCTATATACCAATTAGGCAGCTGACGATAACGACGACGACAAAGCTGCTGTTGGACTTTTGGTTGAACTTTGCGTCGGTGACACCACTCGTGTTGCTACTTACATTAGTCTTTATTACCTGTACCAATAGTAATTGTTATGCATTCACAAGTTTCTCATCTGCTTTTCTGATTTATTCGATTTTTAGGACGATAGAACCCGAACAGCGTGAGAGATATTATACGCTCAGACTACCGGGCTCCCTTCCATCTACAAAGACAATTCATTACGAGTTGGTGAGTTAAAAAATCATGGGCCTTTTGTTTTTTAATTAATTGTACGTTAAAGCAAATAACGATTTTTCGTGTGCAGATGGTAGTGACAAGCTTCGATGCCATTTTTTCTTGCTGCGACAATTACAACCTTACAAATCAACAATGCAAGCCAATATGTGAAAAACCGTGTGTCCACGGTGAGTGCTTTCGCCCGAACGAGTGCAGATGCGAAACCGGATGGGAAGGACCCCAGTGTCGGGAGAAAAGTAAGTTCGATTTTAATAGTCACCGAAAAGCTATCATTGCTCCCCAGTATTAACTGTTTCCAAAAATTCGAAGAGCATCGAAGATTCGAGTAACACGACCAGAAGAACTTTTCTTCTTTGTATGTCCACTGTCACTTTTGGAAGAATGCGAAAAATAATGATCATGTTTGGTCCAACTGAATAGACCTTTAGGTGGTTGCCTAACAATATTGGGCTGAATAGACATTAATGAAAATTTCACTCATTGTTGTGATATAATTTCTGAATACACTGGCAAAAAGAGAACGTAGATTTCCGCACTCGCTTATTAAATAATACACATTAAAGTTTACATCAATCTCCACGTGATCGCATTGGTTGTATGAGGCGATGCCGTTACCATTGCAGTTTCTCGCGTATGCCCTCCGCATTTATGGATAAAGTGATCCAAAAAACGAATATTGTGTGCGGGAAAGTTTACAGAACAATATTACCGAAAAAAATAGATAGGTTGCCGATCTAATTGACGAAAATGTATGAAAAATATGCGACCGGATTACGAAAAAGTGAGGCTTGTTGAGACGTATGTATTGAAATGTGGCATCGTCGGAACTATGGGCATAGCAGAACCAATCGAAAACCTAGCGCGCCAATTTCAAATACGTTAAAGTCAAATGGGACTAAGGGGAACTTATTCGTTTATTTATTCTCATGTATTGCCTTTTTTACTACTATAACTTTTGAAAAAGCCGACCGGCAGTAAACGCTCGTGATACAGCTGCGACTGTCACAAGTCATTGCGGTCAACCTAACACCCTCGAATTACAACAGAACCGTGTGACGTTGCCAAAGCTCGTGCCTATTTTAATAGGATTTGTAAACATCAGCGATTTCTGATAATTCTAACTCCTTCAAATTACCATACACGTAAATAATAATTACGATCATCTATTTCGCGATATTCAGTCGTACACGTCATTAAGGCGTCTTCTCATTTTAGACCCTAAAATAGCTATTTACATGCATTTTAAAAAATAGGTTTATATTATAGATATTGATACGAAAGTTGTTACACTTAATAAATAATACACTTTCGAAATGCATAACCAATTTTTTACTCATTTATTTAAGTCACTATTTATAGACGAAAATGGTAGTTAAAAAAATGTCCTAGTAAAATTGTAGGTCTACACTGTTGATGAAATCTCGGAGATGGATCGTCCGATACAAAAAAATCAAACGGTTTTAGATTCAGTATTTTAATGGCTATAGCGCATATCAGAAGATTTTTGATATATAAAAAAATAACAAAATGGCGGACATTTTTGCGGAGAAAACGTGTTTTTCAGCGTTTTTGGCAAAAAATAGTAAATATAAGAATTGAAAAACCCTTGATATGCGCTATATCTATAATTGTAAAGAATATGTGGTTAAAATTCCATCAGGATCGATTCAGTAGTTTCGAAGATTTTATCGACAAGCCGGCGAAAAGCGTTTTTTCGAGAAAAACGCGTTTAACGTTTGAGCGGAGCAGGTGATCGTGCTCAGGTACAAAAGTACAGTTAGACCCTCCGATCTTCATCAAATTTCATTATGAAACTTTTGGATGTGTATACTTTCGAAAAGTCTGATTAAAAAAATCGATTTTTTGAAACTTGTAAAGTGAGAAGAGGCCTTAATATTTTGCTACAATAAGTTGGCACTGGTGACGTCACACAATGTATTATAATAGGAACTTCGTTGTTTCCCCCGCCTTTCAAAAATAATTTAGCAACAACCATAATTCAAGATCTTGGATCTCTAAAACAGTCTATAAATATATCATCTCCTCAGTAGACACAACGTAATGTATTATCGTTTGATCGTTTTCAATCGGGTGGAAAAAGTCTTACTTGTGACGTATATCTCTATACATAATGTTTTTTTTTCACATGATTCCTTTATGGAAAAGTTACATTGGTTTGAAAATGTAGAAGAATAGCGGCAAAGATTTTTTATTTGCAACTATTAAATCGACTTCGATTGATCGTTCACAGAAACACGGCTTATAATGTGGAGGATGATTTAGGCCATTGAGCATTACGCCATGTAGTCAATAACAGTTGAAATAAACAAGCATACAAACAAACGAACCTAACGTTCATGTTAAACCACCAAACGGTAACAATAATCGAGCATCAGCAAACAAACAAATGAAGAAATGTACGAATAGAGAAACAAAGATTTACGAATCATCGGTGGGTTGTGTGTTTTTGCATATTTATGAACTGTCGTCAGAGATGACTATTTTTAATGAATTAAATATTAAAGAGAAAAAACTTATAAAACTCTGAAGGCACGAAACCTTACAGATATTAAGGAGAGCTCAATAACGGAAGAAGGAAAAGAAAAAGATGTTAGTGGGCAAGAATAAAAAACAGTGAGGTAGATTTTCCAGACGCTCGCCGAAAACTGAAAATAAAAATAAGAACTATAAAATAGCAGGGCTGGCGTTGACATCGATGAGATTTTCATATGCATGGACAGGGCTTTTTATCTCTCAGGGGAGTTTGGACCGAGGAGTTACTTGCACCGTAATATTTTGCGACCAGCCATATGATTTCCATGTGGTCAAGTACAATAAACTAGCATCGAACAGCAGAACAGTAAAATCGTAGCAAAAGATAAGCCGGCAATCCTGCTGGTACATCTCCGTCTCAGATTTGTCTGTTGAAAGAGCAAATGCGTTGAACCATTTCAACGAGTAACATGAGAATCCAGACACATGTCGAGGTTCCACAGTCCCAACAGGATTTCCAATACCGTTGAGATCTTTTTTCCAGGCTCTTGGATGTCTTTCTAGCTTTGTTCGAACAATAAATTCAGTTTGTAGCTGGACGTTTCGCATGTTCGAAAGAATAAACCTCAAAACCGTTCTCAGTCGGTAGATTAATAAAAATGATGGAATCTTACCGTTTCTAAGGCCGCTGTCCAGAAGGAAGATGGGGCTCGGCCTGTAGGAAGTCCTGCGACTGTCCGTATGCACGAAAGTGCCGTCGATCGGACGGTGTATGCGAATGCACAGGAGGTTGGGAGGGTGAAAAATGCGATCGTTGCTCGAACCAGTTTTGGGGTAGGAATTGTGAGAAGCCGTGCGAATGTTACGATAAAGTGGGTTGCGATCGTGGCACGGGCAAGTGCCACTGCCGGCCAGGATCAACAGGCGTTCATTGTGGTACGATGTGTCCTGGTGGCAATTACGGATCCGAATGTGCGGACACGTGTAACTGCGAGCCTGGCGTTGTCTGTTCGTCCATCGACGGTACCTGCGCAAAGAAGTGCGAGCTTGGATTTTATGGCATGGACTGCAAATTCAAATGCAGCTGCTATAACGCTGAACAATGTTATCAGCCGGAAGGTGAGTGCCTATGCCTGCCGGGTTTTAAGGGGCGTAAATGCGAAACTCGTTGCCCCCCCAACAAGTACGGCATGGATTGCCAATACGACTGTACCTGCATGAACAACGCAACGTGTTCGCCTGAGGGCGGCACCTGCACATGCCAGGCTGGTTTTCACGGCTATGATTGCGAGAAGACTTGCGCCAACAACACTTACGGCAAGGACTGCGCGAACAAGTGTACCTGCAGGAACGGCGCCACTTGCTCACCGGACGAGGGGAAATGCAACTGCACACCAGGTAACTCGATGCTGCTGACGGGAATCGAATCACGAAAGTTCGATGGATTGTGAAGAGACAATCACAAAATCATTTATCTGTTTCCCCCTTCGGGATCGGGCTTGCTTGAAACTCATTGCAAGGAAGCAGAATAGCCTTTTGCAAAATTTCTCATACCCTGTTTGCAACTTTTGGTACTTGGGAGAATGGTCATCGTGGAATGACCCTGATACGACAGTTGTCTCAGTTCTTTATTTTTGGATATAGACAAACGGGCACAATAAAGTGCTCACGGAACAATGCCAATTTAACGGCAAAGTGAATGCTTTATTTTTTCCAGTGTCATACATGACAACATTGTCTTTTCAATCACAGTTAAGGATTTACGTGGGTTTCGAAGTAAAAAAAGCATATTGTCTGTATTTTTTTTAAACGTCATACATAAATGATTTTACTCAAAATGTTAAGCACACAAAAGAGCAGCATTTCGGGGATGTTAAAAAAAAAAAATTATCCGAAAATTTGGGCAATTCAGCCGGTGGGATTTGGTTTCGGAGACCCCTGAATAAAAGTGTCCTCGTGGTGGTCAGGACAACTCATGATAGCTTTATCTGAAATTAAAAAATCGATTTTTTTGTGTCAGTAGATAAGTATAGCCCGTGGTTGACGAAGAATTTTTGAAAAACTCAATTTTTAGCATAGTTGTATGCAATATAGTTCAATCTTCGGTACAATTTGCACTCCGTATGGCCTTGTAAAATTAGTTGTGATCGAAAAAAAGAACCTTCGTTCGATCACTAGTCAATGCTACTTTGAAGAAGTGTGCAAAATTTCAATAAGATCGGTGCATTAGTTTTTGAGAAATCGTGTCCACCGCCTTCGAAATAGTGGGTTGAGAAAAATGCGATATACCAGCGCGTCGTTCCCAGCCAGTCTTTCCCAACACCGGGAATCCCCAAAAGCTTCCTCTCATACAATTTTATTCCGATTGACTTGAAACTTTGGGAGACATATTGATGATAAAAGTTTAAAAAAAATGGATTTTTTGAAACTTTCAAACCCACATAACCCCTTAAGGAAAAACCGCGAACAGCTGCGGGAAAGTCGGCTACTTGCACAGGAAATTTCGACACCCTTTTGCATATGTAGAGCGCAGCGACTACGCCACAATGTAAAGTCATCAAAATAAACTTTTTGCACCAGGTTATTATGGGTCTAATTGTGACCATTCGTGCTCACCAGGCAAATGGGGACTGCGTTGCCTAAATCCCTGCGATTGCAATAATAACGGAGGATGCAATCACGTCACTGGTGAGTCGATCTTTAAAATATTCGGTAAATCAAATACCCACTCATATTTTAATAATTAACTAGCGATGAACATCTCATTTTGACCTTCAACTTTTGTTTGGATATTCTGGAATATCTTATAATTACTCCTTCATTTAACCCCAATTGACCACACGGGGTGAAATTCACCCAGTGTCACCCAACGGGCAGTATTGGAATAATTGTTTTATTTCAATATAAGGATTCCGAAATATATTCTCCAAATATTATTGCTCAATATCAAGCGTGTAAAAAAATACGATTTTTTCCGTGAAAAAGACTTTTTTCGTTACCTCAACTTTACCGATGTTTTTAAAAATAAATAAACATTCATTGTTGGTTAAAAAAACGCAGAGGCCTTTTTTCGCGGTCTCTCAACGGTACCTAGACATTTAAAAAAATACTTTTAAAACTTATTGTTGAAGCAGGATATCACTTTTTTTGGGGGGCTGTGGTGAATTTCCTCCAGTGTGTCCGTTATGCGATTTTACGGAAGTGCCACCTGTTAGGGTTAATGCCGTTGGCTCATAAGGCTATCCTGATGACGCCCATATCGGTTTCCAACCATTTGAATGAAAGTGCTCCAGCGAATCGAGTATTTCGAGAATAAGGTCGAGGACCTAAAAATGACTTGACGCACCCAATTTCAATTTGATCGATCATGATTTAGTATGAAAATTCGACGAAAAAGAAATTTCGATGTTTAAGAATCTAGAAGTCTAGAATCTTCAAGAATCTAGAACCCTAGGATCGTTTGAGAAAAAAACCGTGCAGACAATTACTCTTATAAAAGATGCTCAAAAAGTGTACCGCGAAGGTGAATGACGATGCGGATAATGTTCAGCATACACAATTGCTGCTTGCGTTGCGTTTTTGTAACATCCCCAGCACATCAAAATCATATCAGCTTGCTCTCGACAAGGAAACATTTTGCGAAAATAATTAATTCTGTACTGCCAGAAGGAAATTCTGTCGTCGTGCTTTTTATTGAAGAGAACACGCATTATCATGGAAATCGCAAACTTACCACTGTTTTCCAAAACACGTCAATGAGATTCTTTGGTTCCGAATAATCCAATCAAAGCCCTACGACTCACCTGGATTTTGCTTGATATTGAATTATTGAAACCTCAATTGGTGGAGCCTGTGACGTGATCATTACCACAGTACAATCGATGCGAATCAAATTGCCAGCGGGCATCGAAAGCAGTAGCCACCACTTTGATTACCTTTTATAAGAGTAAGTGTAAGTAGCACCGTTTTTCAAGTGGATGCTAGGCTAAAAACATTGAAATTTCGTTTTTATTGATTTTTTAATACCAAATCTCGATCGTTAGAAATTTGGGGTGCTGGATTGGTTTCAGCTCCTTGTTCAAATTCTGAAATAGTAGTGGTCCTGTTTAAAAAAAAAACGAAGGTTGACTTGAAATCTCGGAAGTGCTTCCACCTGGATGAACCTCGCAGACACTAATCGCTAACCCCCTTCGAACTGTACAAATTTTTGTAGGAACAGTTTTTTCCAAAGTCTGGTAAATTAGAAAATGTGTCTACTGCTAATTTCTGTTGCCTCACCCAACACATTATCGCAGCTTTAGCTTCTCGCTGTAAATTGGTACGATATTTATCGGATATTATTATTATTATTATTATTATTATGTAATACTATCAATAATTATTATTATATAATAATAATTATTATTAAGTAATATTAATAATAATATACGTTCACATGGAAAAGTTATTCTTGTGATCGTGATTGTCTTTGTCTATTATCAATTGAAATGTAGTTTTAAAATCATATTTCAGGGTGTTGCTAGCGAGTCTAAAATATCAACAAAGAATTCATGAACGCCTAGGTATTTTTCTATGCTCACAATCTTTTCTTGCCTAGATCGATACTCGTTTAGATCTTCAGTTAAGAGCGAGCCGATTACTCTTACATTAATTAAAGTAATATTTCGATCATAATTCATTTGATAAAAACAATAACTTTCTTTAGATTTTAGGTGAGTCTACAAATTAATTCGATTAATAAATTGAATGTAGTATATTTTATGGTTTATCGAATTTCCGTCGATTGCAATGAATTTAAGGGGCCTGCCTGTGCAATGGAGGCTGGAAAGGCGAACGCTGTCAAACTCCCTGTGCATCTGGCACTTTCGGGGTTAATTGCACTCAAAATTGCCAGTGCGAAAATGGTGGGACATGTCGCTCGGCGGACGGACATTGCACATGCACTGCGGGATGGAAGGGACCGAGATGTACCGAACGTCCGCAAGAATCACCAAGTACTCAATCAACTCATTCCAACGGTAAGAATCTTAACCGAATCAGAGGCTCATGATTAATAGAATTTCAAACTACTGCCAACGAGTCAACTGCAATTGAAATCAATGTATTAAAATCCATGGCAAAATGTCGTGCATCAATATTAATGGACTATATTATAATTAACAAAAATAATGAAATTATTAATGTGATATCTTTGTAGACGGTAATTGTGTGCGCGTTTGGAAAAAAATATTTTCGCACATTTTCTCCAAACCATTAAAAATGTATGTAACAAGAGACGCGGCAGCGTTTTGACGCCAAGTAATAAAAAAAAAAAATTCTACGCCACTGACAACGCCACCAATCTCGACGCCACTGACGAAATGACGACACGCCACGACTCTTTGTACAGTAAGATGGCCTCTTGGCAGACGACGTTTAACTTCGTCTCGACATTACCCGAAAACGCGGCAACAAATCGAAAATCTAATGACAGTTTACCAATGTAATGTGATTTTTTTCTATCGATTTTGTTCGGGCTATTTTTTTATTCGTCCACTCGATCTCGAGATCTCACAATTTACCGGCGAATTTTCGAGTGAACTTTTACCCCAAAAATTGAAAGTGAAAAATTGAGGAATGAAACAAAGTCGTTGGCTCATGTCGTGAACATAGTACGAACGCTTTTTTGTGAACTGATTAACACTCTACCGCAACGGGCACAGCGGCGCCACCGTTTTCTCGAAGGATACGACGCGAACTACACCCTGCTTGCAATACGTATATACATATATATATATATATATACATACACACACAGGGTGAGGCACATAAAGTTTTACAGAGCAATAGCACTCAAACTATTGATCATATCCAAAAATGTTTCAGACAAAAGTTTCAGTGTTCCAGAAGGCCGTCATACTTGATCACTATATTTTTTTATCGGTGGAGGCACTGAAGCTACGTCAAGGTCAACTCCACTTTTTTAAATGGAACCATGAATTTTTTTTTCTATGACATTATTACCGATTTTAAGACGAATTGAGGGACCTCCAACACAAGGTCATCGAAAAAAAATACATGGTTCCATTTAAAAAAGTGGAGTTGACCTTGACGTAGCTTCAGCGCCTCCACCGATAAAAAAATAGGGTGGTCCAGTATGACGGCCTTCTCGAACACTGAACCTTTTGTCTGAAACATTTTTGAATATGATCCATAGTTTGAGTGCTATTGCTCTGTAATATTTTATGTGCCTCACCCTGTATATATATATATACGTCTATTTTAATACAGTCGCTTTGACAGCTCGAATCACCAAACATGATTATTAGAGCGTACGAGAGAAATAAAAACAAACGGCTCTTATTAAAGTCAAAAATTTATTTAACAAAGGTTCACGTCGTTCCAAATCCAGGTGTGGATTATTTATTTTAACCTTAACAGGCGTATATCTCTTATCTTCTTTAAAAAAATTGAAGAGTAAAAAAGGAATGTCACGTAACAAAAAAACTCCCTGAAAATATTATTGCTTGTTTTACCATATAGAAAATTCTGATTTATCTTGAAATATTGTTTATTTTTATTTAAAGAATTCTTTTATTATATTTTTCCAATTAAAATGTACAAAAAAGTGAACTAACCTTTTATAAAATAGCCAAGCAAGTTTACTAGAAACGTAAACAAAATTGTTAAACCTTAGAAATAATATTTTCCTAAATATTTCATTTTTATTTTAAAAACCACATTACTACTATAACAAAAAATTGATATTACCATTATATACAAATACAACGTATGTACTACACAAGTACACTGGAAATGCTGTGCAACGACTTGGCGTGCATGGTTAAGAAAAAAAGCTGGCCCGAGGATTTCGTCTTCCCAACTACTTAACTCTCAGGTTGGAAAAACATAGACTGCCGCAATTTGTTATGCAAGTGAAAATCGAATTTTGTGATCCCGCAAAGGATGAATCAAATCATTGATATACCCCTAGACCACACGATACGTTAAACCTTATTTTGTATGCATAATTTAATATGACATACAAAAGTTTATACTTTCTCCTCTACCACACAACTTTATATTATACATGAAATATATTTCGTATATATTATTGTATATATACGAATTATATATGTATATATATATATATATATATAATACTTTGGTGTATTGATTAGAGTATCCGTCGCTAACAAGGAACATCCATCAGGTGACACCCTTTGATTTTGTTGAAATTTGGATATGTTATAAAGCACCGAAAAGTAAGGGATACGTATATTTTTTTATCGGCGGAAAAACGGTTTTAAAGGGTGAAACCACCCCTCGAAAAAAGGCATTTCTAGGGGTAATATAGCAGTTTCACACACAAGGAGTCCACCGATTTTAATGAAACAAAAACGAAAATTCTTCTAATCCGAAGCAATGAAAAATCCACTATAGTGACAGTGCAAAAAAAATTAACGGGTGAACCACCTTAGAGATGCCTTTCTTCGAGGGGCGGTTTTACCCCTTAAAACCGTTTATCCGACGATAAAAAAAATACGCATCGCTTACTTTTCGGCGCTTTACAACATATCCAAATTTCATCAAAATCGACGGGTGTCACCTGCGGGATGTTCTTTATAAGCCACAGCATCGGCAAGTTTGAGGGTCGAATTACGACGGCGTCGTTTCGCTGGTGGAAAACGTAATATCTAAGTATTACTCCCGACACTCATTGCGCTATATTCAATGGTTTGTTCGAGTACAGCCGAATATTTGTCAATAGTGGATATAACGTAGCTCTGCCACGGGCACGTGAATCGTCTGGGCCAATATATACACAGATAACACTATATATCAATGTCATCTTGTCCGCATCACACTTGCCCAAGAGGCTGGAGGATCGCATTGCTAATAACACTGGCAGTTGATATGACGTTACAGGGTATATATATATATATATATATATATAACCTGTATATACTTGTATTATATATATATATATATTGATATATATTGTCTATTTTCCCAAGCATTATTCTCAACCATGTACGCCAAGTCGTTGCACAGGATTTCCAGTGTATTGGTGAGGTACATACGGTGTATTTTTATATAATAGTAATACGAATTTTTTGTTATAATATTGATGTGATTTTTAAAGTAAAAATGAAATAGTTAGGAAATCAATGGATTGGTAAATCAATGAATTTAATCAACCCTGTACGTTCCAGCTTCGATTCAAGCAAGCTTGAATCGATGCTGATTCTCAGATCTAAAAGAGTGCTCGAACCCAATCAAACTCAAACAAACTTTTGATCATCGTGCTCATCCGTGACCGCGTTATTACTGAACCGCCGTTCGTTTCAAGTGAAACGCTGCTGTAATGTGAGGCGATGACGCCACCAATGGCCTTTCGCGCGGCTTTTCAACTTTGACCATTACTGTATGGCCATTCAAAATTTCAAGCATGGAGTCAGTTGTGAAAATTTTACATCGTTTTACAGTCGGGTTATTCAACGTAAGCTGAATATTTTGATATATTGCGATAATATACCGGTCTTATATCAATTGTATTGTTTTAAATATTATCCACTTATGGAAATGAGCCACCCAATGTACGTAAGATGTTTCAAACATACTACGAGTTTATCTTGGAGTGGGAAGAATTGCAAATTACAGGGTAAATAAGAAGTACCTGAAAAAATTGTACCCCAAGTACGGAATTTAAAAAAAGCGACGTTATTTGCCGATTTCCAATTAGTGCATTTTTGTTTGCCCAATTTCGACCACATAAGCGATTATTCGTTAAAGTGATGAATTTTTATTGTTAAAGAGAAAAAACACCACGTGGTCATTTGTTCCAGGTAACCCGATGGGTCCTCACGATAGCCACCCGAAAAAACCGGACGAAGGTAACAATAAATTTATATGAGAGAAGACAATCCATTTCTCGCAAAAGACGAGTTACCAAGTACACGAATACTTTTATTTCCTGGCTTTTCGAATCGAAAGGAATTTTTTTAATGTGCATCTTTGCAAACCGAATTTACAAATTTATGTGTAATCGATACTCTTTTGCATTCGACTCATTTCACACTGGGGAGAACTTTTTGCAGCCGGGTTATTCACCGTAAGCTAATTGTTTTGATATATTCCGGTAATTACACTTATATTAAATCAATTTTATCGTTTTCGAATATCAGCCACTCCTCGAAATGAGGGACCCAACATACATAACATATGTCAAATATATTGTAAGAGTATCTTATGTTAAATTGGCAAAAAGTTGGGTTATGCAGGGTGCATTATAACTACCTGAAAAATTGTACCTCGAAGCATGTAAAAAAAAAAGCAACACAGTTGCCCGATTTCCAATTTGTGAATCTTTTCTTGCTGAAGTTTGCCACATAAGCGATTATTCTTTGAAATCGTGCATTTTTAGCGTTGAAGTAAATGTTCCATCGCGAAAGAAAAACACCATGTGGTCGCTTGTTTCAGGTAACCCGATGGGTCATCATGACGGCCACCAGAACAAACAGCACGAACGTACCAACCCATTTATATGGGAAATAAAAAAAAATGCATACATAAAGGGACTTGCGCAATGTCTGAACACTTTTATTTCCTGGCTCTACGGATCAAAAGGAAACATTTAAATGTGCAACTTCAATAATTTACTTTACGAATTGATGTGTAATCGATACCATTTTGCGTCCGATTCTTTTCACACTTGGGACAATTTTTCACAGTCGGGTTATTCGACGTAAGCTAATTATCTTTACATATTGCCGTATTATGGTTTTGGAATATTATCCCCTCATTAAAATGCGGGACCCAATATATATATATATATATATATATATATATATTACGAATGTACCGTAAAAGTATCTTATTGTTAGAATGGAAAGAAATGCCATATGCAGTGCGGATAAAAAGTACCTAAAAAATTAGATCCCCAGGTACGTTATAAAAACCAACGCTATTGGCCGATTTATAATCGATGTTTTTTATTCTTGCCCAATTTTTCACACATAAGCGATTATTCGTTAAAATCATCAATTTTTGTTGTTAAACTTATCAAAAAAAAAAATTCCATCGAATAATGACGAAAGAATTCCGTTTTGGCTTTTTTTGTACTGACCGAAAAGATGTCAATCAACACCGTGGCTCGAAACATTTTTTGTTTAATACATCGATGACGGCTGTTTTTCTGCAGTGTCCGTTTTTGTTTGTTTTCGTAAGATACATTTGTTTACAAACTACTGGAACGACGTATCCGCCGCTGAAATACGTATATCATTATTCATAAGCAGACTTGAAATAAATGTCAAATAATAAAGGAATATTATTAAGGTACAATACCAATAAATCGATTGTATGTGTTCATTTTATTACTAATCAATCGTTTTTACGTCGGTAGTATTATTAAGACAACATTCAATGACCTTACCCACACAGTCTTCGCTATTTTTTTTTTTGGTTTTTTAAATTTATGGACTGCGGATTTGGATATCGCGATTCGTTCGAAAACAGCGAAATCCGATAGCTGCGAGAAAACATTTTTTCAGCTTCAGGTTTGGTATCGCGAACGAAGCTTCGCAGCCTAACCTGAAATCTCACGGGATCTCTCTGCCAAGAAGACCAGAGGTAAGGAGTACGAACGCAGTGTTAAAGCGTTACCCCCACTTGTAGCGCGAAAAAAACGCCTTTTTCATGAATTTTTTTAAAGAAAACTACAAAACTTTTTTAATCGATCAATATACCATCTTAAAGAACACATCTTGAAGAACTTTCAGTAATTTTTTTATTGAAAAATATTACATTGCTTAGTGGCAAATGGCCGTCAATGAAATAATGTTTTTATATACACGGTTTGCGGTGACCAACATTGCGGCGAAGTGGATCATCTGAAAAAAAATGCGGATGGATTTAGTCAAATCTAAGTATAAACTAGTCTTTAATCGAAGAATTTTAAAAAATATTCATTTTTCACAAAATGGCGGACAGTCAAAGTTAATAGTTCGATTTTAACGAAAAAAACGGCCGTTTTTTGGCTATAAAACGGCCATTTTTTTCGAAAAAAAAAATCGAACGATTAAAGGCTACATTTTTATGTATTAAATGAGCCTGCAAAATTTCGAAAAGATCGGTTCATTAGTGTTCGAGTAATCTTGGTCACCGACTTGAGAAATGCCATTTTGAGAAAAAACGCGTTTAAAGTTTCAATTTCAGTTTACGCGAAGAACGGACTCTTCTCTTTCAACTCTCATATCTCAGTCAATTTTGTTCGGATCGACTTGAAATTTTCAGGACATATTCTCAGATACGTATACTTCAAAAAAATGCAATAAAAAAACGATTTTTTCAAAATCGCAATTGGGGGTAAGCCCTTAAAGAAATGTCCACGAAAATCCAGATGCGAGAGGTGCGATGCTCTCCTACCGAACCGAATTGAAGTCAGCAACAAACAAGTGCCGTACAGTATGCGGAGAACACCCCTTGCTACTTCATACGGAGCGGTAATTTGATCAAATTAATTGTGAAACCAGTTGGTGAAGGAAATTTTTATATAGATACATAGAATTCTTATATAGATAATATACATACCCGTGAAAGAAATTAGGAGGGCAGCCATAAAAAAATTCGGGGCCCAAGATGGTTTCAATATGGATTCCCCACTAGGGCTTTCCACAACACAATCGCACTAGGCCCCGATAGGAAAGTAACAGGGTTGGGTAATTTGTTCAAAAAAGGTCGTAGCGAGAACAATGATAAAGGGCCCAGACGGGATTCATCAGGGCAGTGGTTGTTACAGGGCATACAATATATTTGCAAAGTTATTTTTAAGAATTTCTAGTTTTTAGACTTACTTCCATCGATGTGACATATTTAAAGTTTAAGGTATCGATAAAATACTAGGTTAGGTCACTTAAAATAAACATACACGTGGAATTTTACTATAAATAATTTGTATTCTATAAACATTCAAAATGTTGGGAAAATTAATTTCGCAATACAAAAATAGTTTTTTTTTAAAATAATTCATGCTTGCAGGAATGACAGCACATATGTACGTACAGCACCGTTTGGTTGCTTCGACATTTTTAATTGAACTAATTTCCGTTCAATGCTCGTGACGGCATAAACAACAACCACCGAATTTTTCGAGATAATTCGCCATTCGTAAACTTTAGATGACTTTGTTGGGTACATGAATACATTTGTTTTTTTCCACACTCTTTTGCTTCAATGTACACACATTCTTCAGACTCGTTAGGTCCGAAAATTTTGTTAATCTTCGCGACGTATCCATTACGCAAAAGCTCAACGTTATCTGGCGCTCTCGTACCAATAAATGTTGAACGATTAAAAACAATTTTTTTCACAATCACTTCTCCACTTTCGAAATACTTCTGACCAATCTCGCTTGATATGTATCCACTAATAAAGCTGATAACAATAGGGTAGTAATAGGGTTGCTTCGTGGCTTCGATCGGGTTCTGTTGAGGCAACCAGTCGGGCCCGGATTCTTGAGCCTCTTTAGGCCCTCGTCGACAAAGTGTGACCGGCCTCCAAGGGACCTAGTCAGGTGCCATGTTAGGACCCTTGCAGAGTAAGGGAAAAATCATCGGGGCCTAGTCAAAGCCCTGGCTGAATTCTTTCACGGGTAGTTACGTCACGCCATGCCGCCAATATGAGCTCCATAGGAGCGCTACAATTTCGTCACGCCGTGACACCCATATGAGCCCCATACGTACTCACTTATTGTTGGAAATTGATGAGCCAATATTACCAGTGCTGACGAATTCACCGCATGCATATACTCGTGTGAGAACAACTTTGCTTCATTTGGATGTATTATTGTGAATCATCGTGTGATGCTAATATGACTTCGAGCGGAGCACTCATAAGCGATACACAGCTGCGAGACTTTCCATGCCGCAGAGAAGTATGAAACCGGAATTTTTTTGTGAACGTTTTGTACAAACCCATTTTCCCACTTCCCGAATCTTTCCCATGGCTCTCAAACGAATGGAGACGGCTTTCTGCGTCACATTCAATTGATTCGAGAGTTCTTGTTGACTTTGAGTATCACCTTGATCCAGTAAGGCTTGCAATTCGTCGTCTGCGAACTTTTCCAGTGGTTTCCCACGCTTTTTGGTTCTCACGTCAAAATCACCACTTTTGAATTTTTCAACCACTCGAAACACTGTCTTTTACCAAGAGCATGTTCACCGTAAGCTTCGACAAGCATTCGATGCAATTCTGCAGCATTTTTCTTCAAATGGTAACAGAAAACAAATGCTGTCCGCAAATCGTAGTTCGTACGCACAAAACTCGACACGTTTGAGGTTGTAGAAAAATATACCGATATAGGGAACTTGGGTTGTTGTGCGTTGGAAATCTTCGTCAGCTGTTAGAGGGAGATGATGGCGCTGCAGAAGCGGTCTTACGGTCCCTAAACTGATGGCTATAGCACCATCTGTAGGGAAATTTTGGTATCATACTTCTATACCTGGTAGTGTCGCTAGGTAATTCAAGACTGGATCTCACAAGGAACATCCCTCAGGTGACACCCTTCGACTTTGTTGAAATTTGGATATGTTATAAAGCACCGAAAAGTAAGCGATACGTATTTTTTTTTATCGGCGGAAAAACGGTTTTAAGGGGTGAAACGCGCCCTCGAAAATAGGGGTGTTTTTCGTTTTTCGTCGATAATGGTATCGTTCTCATCTCCAATGTATAGTACACGAAAAAATAAACATTGTTGCAATTTGAATTTTTTTATATCTCATACCGTTAAAACGTTATCGACGAAAAACGAAAAAACATCCCCATTTTCGAGGGTGCGTTTCACCCCTCAAAACCGTTTTTCCGCCGATAAAAAAAAATACGTGTCTCAAAATTTTTGATGCTCTATCACATATATGAGTTTCAACAAAATCGGAGGCGGACACCTGAGGGATGTTCCTTGTCAGTCCCGGAACACCGGATATTTCGGCGTTTGCGGTTTTGCTACTGCTATACCTTTGAAAAATCTTAGGATTCGTGGATATTTTCCCAGCTCATTTGAGGACAGGAGGGAAATTGCCGATCTGTACATATTCAGCGTCCCAAACGATTTTACTTTCATGGCGAGGGACGCAAATAATTGTAGCGCTCGTGCAACGGAGCAGTCGAACGGAAAAACTTTTATTTTCTTGACGAAATATCCACCAAAGTCGCGGTTCTTTGTTGTATTGCCTGACGGTTCCCTCCGACAGACATTCCATCATAAAGATCGATGCTTCATCCGGGAGACCTTTTAGGGTGAACGCTTGGCTGAAAGGGCAGGTAAGCAAGATCTCGTGTGGCTCTAGAATTATTTCTTCTGATATTTTGAAATATTTAAATAGGGGAAACCATGGTTCGGTCGGCCAATACGGAGCAACCACCATCCTCTCCGTCTTATCGACTTGGGTTTTTTACAATACTCTTAATACCATTGAAAATAGGGGGAAAGAGTAAAAGTAATGATCTCACCATGGAACAGTAAACGCATCTATTGCGATCGCCTTTGGATCCTGGTGCCATGAGATAACCTTCCGACATTTTGCATTTACGTACGACGCGAAGAGGTTTGTGTCAAATTTGCCGAGCTTCATCCTATTTTATTGAGGCATTATAAACGCGATTTCGCCAATTTTCGAAAGTACTTTTCTGAACGCGGTTACAAAAAATGACGCATATATTGACAACATTTTTTTTGCAGATCATTTATGCAGATGGTGAAGTATATTTTTAAAAAAAATCAGAAATATTAACATATGGCAGAGATATAACCGAATAAAGGAATGTATTTTTTGCCCGCGCGTTGATGGTGAAAGATCTCGGCATCGATGTGGATTTCTGAAAAAAATTAACACATTTATAATTGCATAATGAATGTATCTTCAGTGTGAACCAACAATATTATTTAAAAAAAATTATTATAATAAAAATTTGAAACTCAACACTTTTTTACTCAATTTTCTGTCGGTATTTTATTTTTTATATTTTCTTGTGTAATTGAAATTTTTGTTTCTGTGGTTCACACGGTAGGTGATGATACTAAGAATATGATGTAAAAATTTCAAAGCGATCTAAACATTCGTTCAAGAGTTAGAACTTTCACAAGGTTCACAAAAGTGAATCGGGGATAAACGGCTTTGAAGTTGGCGGTCGGGCGCGCCGCGCGGTATCTATTTTACGCTCTAAATACTGTGACTTTAACAATTTTTTTTATTTTGTAAAGCTTAAAATATTCCTAACCGTTCAGGCTGATGGAATAAAAATAATAAGAAGAATAAAAATTTTGAAATTTTTCGCGTATATAAGGCCTTAAATGCCCAATCGCCTAGTTCCTATTCCGCTTCTCGGGGTATGATTTTCGACTCTTTATCGGCTTCTGTATTGTCTTTGGATCAGATATACTATATGAGACAAACATTCACATTTCGCGCTCTTCACGCCATTTCCAGATGCTTTTACACAAGTTGCTGAGTTTCGGATACCGCTCGCTTCCCATCCCGTTTATGCATGATATCGCTGTAGTGTTGTGTATCCTGAGCAGGACTTCGCACTTTCGATTTTCACTTAAGGGGGGATTGTCTTTTTTTTCGCAAAGTTTACCGCTTTTTGGGAATTTTTTTGTGAAGAAAGTATACAACGGAAAACTTGTGAAACTTGGTATATAGTTTTATTGATCTGTTTACTACATACAGAAAAATTTTTAAACAATTTCATCAAAAAATCCGCCTCCCACCCCCCTCGACGCGCGATGGTCATTTTTTGATGGTGTGCACGATTACAGCCTTCACGTTCATCCTGCAACAAAAACCCAAAAAGCATTTTACTTTAGACACATATAGCTATCGTTTGATGAAGCAAAAAAGCAATACGTTTAATAGTTTTTTATTTATAACAAAAAATCGATCAATTTTTTTCGAAAAATCGATACTTCAAGTTCAAAACGTCACCAAATCGTCAGTTTTTTTTCCCTTCATCGAACGATAGCTATATGTGTCTAAAGTAAAATGCTTTTTGGGTTTTTGTTGCAGGATGAACGTGAAGGCTGTAATCGTGCACACCATCAAAAAAGGACCATCGCGCGTCGACGGGGGCGGGAGGCGGATTTTTTGATGAAATTGTTTAAAAATTTTTTTGTATGTAGTAAACAGATCAATAAAACTATATGCCAAGTTTCACAAGTTTTCCGTTGTATACTTTCTTCACAAAAAAATTCCCAAAAACCGGTAAATTTTGCGAAAAAAAAAGACAATCCCCCCTTAAATTGAGAGGTCAAAAAAAAACTTATTGCAAAGTTACATCAGTTTCCATAAAACATGATTTAATTTGTGAATGTTAATTGTTCAATAACGAGCTTCCTAATTGTCGTGAAATTTTTACACGACCTCTGAAATACTTCATACAAAAACATACCAAATTTTCAGAATTTTATCATCATTTGCGATTTGGAACTCAACATCCTTAAAGTCATATTTGCATCACATGATGATTCGCAATAACGAATCCAAATGAAGCATAACGTTGTTTCCACGCGAGTATGCATGTTGGAAATTCATCAGCACTAGCAAAATCGGCTCACGAATATCCAACAATAAGTGAATGCATATGAGGCTTATATGGGTGTCACGGTATGAAAAATATATAAATTAAAATCCAAAAATTTTCAGAAAAATCTGCTGGTATTTTTTAAATTCCATATACGTTATTTAAGTTTCTGCCTATATGATAATTGGATTGAGACGTATCCTGCTTCGTTAAAGTGTTTACCTATCCTCGGGATTTGAACCTACGTCTTCTAATTTTAGAGCTGACCGCGCGACCTACTTATGTTAGAATTACAACATATGTGGATTCACGTGATCAAAACGAAAAGTACAGAATTCGAAGCCGAAAGAAATAACATACATTACAAGTGCAACGTCGCGGGTATTGCTGCTCAAGCGTAATTTGATATAAAACGAGTGCCACGTGATTTTTGCGCAACCTCGAAAAAATGATGAAATAGCTCTTTTTGACGAAACAGGCTCCAGTCTTTTTACATTTTAAGAAATGAAATAATATACATTATCAAGGGCATCATTTTTCCTCGTTATTCACTTTATTCTTTCATTAAACCTTTTTTTAAATCACGGACCATCCGACAGCGAATGCATTTTTTTCCCATGCTATTGGTTTCTTCATTGTTCACTTTATTCACTCAGCATTTAAAAAAATTAAATAATATACATTATCAAGTGCATTATATTTCCTTCTTGTTTAGTCTGTTTGCTCCGCATTTGATTTTTTTATTCTATGAAATAACATACATTATGGAGGGCTTCATTTTTGTTCCTTGACTCATTTTTTCTTCTTCGTGGTATAATTAACATTATCACATACATTATTTTTCCTTGTTATTCTTTTTTCCTTATTCACTCTATTCACTACTCATGTTACGTTTTATTTTCGAATAAAATAATGTGAATAATGAAGTGCAATATTTTGCCTCATTGTTCTGCTCCTCGATATTAACTTTTGTTATCAGTATAATTGGAATAGTAAATACTCAATTCTTTCGTCGTTTTTGCCGAAAATATTGTTACTTCTTTCGGCTTCGGGCAACGGTCAAAGTACTCAAAAAACAATACAAGGCCATCGGGAGGTTTGGATATTTATTCTGATATAAACTTCTTTATTTTGTCTTTCTTAAAATAATTGCCATGCAAGCAGGTACCGTGTACGTGCTCGCATTACGTGACAATCGCACGATGATCAAATTCTTCCGCTCGAGAAATTATCAAACTACGCGAAAGAAAAACCATTTAATCTCATGGAATGTTGTTTTTTCCAACCTCGATCGCAGCACCTGCAAACCAGGATGCGAGCCAAAGTGTTTACACGGCACGTGTGCAGCCCTGAAAAAGTGTAAATGCAAAACCGGATAGGAAGGATGCCAATGCGATTTGGAAAGTAAATTCGATTTTAGTAGGCACTAAAGGAGCTATATATATTCCACAGCATCAACTATTGCCAAAAACTAAAAGAGCGTTGACGGAGGTTTCTACTTTTTTGGGCCAAAAAATGTTCGATTTTTCACCAATTTTTCATGAGGAAAATATTAAATGACGAATGTTGAAATTCGGTATGTTTACTGACCGGTCTTCATCGAGCATGATGATATTTTTTAAAGTTTGACAAAACATGGCAACGGGAGTGGGAGGAGCCACGTATGTCGGTGCGCCGGTGATCATATTCTTCGCTTGTGGAAGTCCCAAGTACTGAAAAGGCTTATCTAAAGCAATAAATCAAACATTTTTTTAGTCTGTAAAGTATTGTGTATAAATCGAACTAGATCAAGAAAAAAAAGTGAAAAAAAAATAGTGAGCGATCGAAAGGGCAGTTTTGTAAAGGCAATTTGAATCCCGAGTCGCAATTTAGACCCTCCTTTAAACCTCCTTTCGATCCCAATTTGTCATTCAATGGAGGTTCAAGAGGTTCAAATGGGAATCTCAAAAACATGTATATCAGAACCTGCTGAACCTCCAAAAGTGGCAGAAATTGGACTTTCTCACTCAAAGGAGGTTTACTAGGTTCATCTGAACCTCCTTTAAGCCCTAGTGAGCCTGATTTTATGCTTACGCAAACCTACAGACCCTCTTTTAAACCTCCTTTCGCCCTACTAACTCTCCTTTGACTCCTTTCACCGGTGGCTCGCAGAGCCTAATAGCCCTCCTTTAAACCTCTTCTGACCCTACTAACCCTCCTTTAAGCCTACTTCAATATGCTGCCCTCCGCTCCCCCCCCTTCTCTCCCATCCGCGGTTCACCGATATTCCAAAGAAGGGATAATTATAATTAGAAAATATTTTCAGATAAACTATATATAATTTATTTATAATAATGAAATAAACTTGAAAACAAATGTAGTACCAGCGTACTTTACTAGATTATACTAACGTATACTATATTTGTACTATAACTATAGTACAAACGTATTAAAACTATAGTTTTTCATATTCCGTTCGTCGAATTAATAAATCAATCTTATAATAAATAATCAAACATCATATTTTTAATTCACACATATAATTTATTTTTCAGATATAGCTTGACCCTACAGAACCTCCTTTGGATCCAATCTTTCATTTTCCTTCTGCTTTGGATTCAAAGGAGGTTCTGTAGGGTACAGATAGGACTTTAGGCCAAAACGAGGTTGTGTAGGTTCACGCAAGCCGAGCCCATAGGCCTAAAGGAGGCTCAGGAGGTTGAATAGAAGGTTCAGTAGGGCTAAAGGAGGGTCGTCAACGGTGCAAATTTCTCCATATAGATTCAAGGGGAGTCAAAGGAGGGCGGCGGTCTGTGCGTTACAAAGCAAATAGGTTCTCGAGCATTCAAAGAAGGGTCTAAATTTCGACTCGGGATATTTTTGGATAATTCAAGTTCAACTAATGAAGACATTCATTGTACACGTCCCTGCCAAATTTCATGACGATTGCTCATCTAGGGCGTGTAGGAGCACCTGCGCAAATTCGGAAACTGTGGTTTCAAGAAAAACGCGCGTAAAATTAAACCGAAGTTCAACTTTACACACGCCAAAATATGTTTTCCGGTAAAAGGCTTATCCCTTCCGGGTTTTTGTGGTGATGCATGCAACGAGACGTGCACCAACAACAGATACGACGAAGATCGTGGTCTTAAGGGGCTATGCCAGTGTGACACTTTCAAAAATCTGGATTTTTTTTGCCTTTCCCGACAATTTATACTTTCAACAATATCTTGTGAAAATGTCACGGCCGTATCTCTAATACTCCCCGAATGGCAGCCTTCTAAAGAGCAACCTTCTAACATTCTAAAAAGCAAAGATTTGTCAAATTTGCTGACAATGTAACTCAAAGATCAATTATCCGATTGACTTGAAATTTGAACTGAGTACTTTTGAATATATTTACTCTACAATGACGTAGAATATTTTTGATTGGATGAAAATTGACGATTCGGCATTGAAAAAACGACCATTTTATAGACAAGAAAACAGACTTTCTTTTCATAATTACGCCATTTTGTTATATTTTCATATTTTTCGAAAATCCTACGTCATTGTACAGGAAATACGTTCCAGTTTAGGGACAGTTTTTCCTTTTTCGGTTTCAGCTACTCATTCGGCCGGAATCATGTCAGCAGTGGAGGAACTTTTTTTTTACGCCTCCAAAAGCAGCGCATAAGTCGCTTGGATCGTAATATTTTTCTTTGAAAAAATTACGTAATATAGGTCAAATATAGCCAAATATATTCTTAATTTTCCAAAATATTTAATTGAGTACTCTTCTTCCAAAAAATTCCCGAAAATCACCCAAAATTTCAGCGTTCACACTGGTATAGCCCCTCGAACATAATAAAGAAAAAAACAACGAACAGCTGCAGAAAAGTTGACCTCTTGCACAGTCAATTTTAACGCCATTTTGCATATGTAGAGCGCAGCGGGAACGGCATAATACAAAGTCATCAAAAAGATATTTTACAATCAGGTTATCATGGCCGTGATTGTGAACATTCGTTCTCATCGGGCGAATGTGAACTTTTTGTGAATTTTTTTATTCATCTCATTGTCGCCTTCGAGTTTTGTTTATATTCTGGAATATTTTGTAACATTTATTCGACACATTTTGGAATATTTTATCACATGACAAAATATATTATCTAAGTGTTAGATTCTGGCGGTAATTTGGAACGCTATTTATCAGATAATATTACAATGTCGTATTAATAACAATATGCGATCACATAGAACAATTATTTTTACGATCGCGATGATATTTTTCCATTAAATATGAAAATTTAATTTTATATTTGTATTTCTGTGGGTCGCAGGTGAGTCAAAAATACCGATACAAAATTTACGAGCGTTGAAATATTTTTCTACGCCCAGTTATTTTTGTTCTGCTAGATCGATACGCGTTTTAATCACGAAGCGGATTTCATTTTAGTGATTTTAGAGAAATTTTCTAATTACCTCGATAAATAAATAGAATGTAGCAAGTTTCATGGTTTATTCAATTTTCGTCGATTCCTACGAATTTAACGGGGCCTATCGGTGTCGTCCGGGCTAGCAAGGCAAACGCTGTTAAACTCCCTGTCCACCTGGTACGTTCGGGATTAATTGCACTCAAAATTGCAAGTACAAAAATGGTGGAAAATGGCATTGAGACAATGATCATTGAACATTTGCTTCGGGATGGCAGGGGCCGAGATGTACCAAAATTCAGCAACAATAAACAAAAAAACAACCAACTCGGTCCACCGGTAAGACACCAAACCAGATTAGCTGCTCTCGATGAGTTAAATTTCAAATCACTAAAAGCCACTCCATTATATTTCAAATTAATATATTGAAGCTTGAAAAAAATAATCAATTTTTTCATTCATCATTCTTTATAGATTTTATCATAATTGACAAAAAAAATAATGATAGTATAAATGTGGCACCTTCACAGATGGTAATCGCGCGCGCGCTCAGAAGAAGATGATTCTGCTTTTTCTTAACACTATAAAATATACTTACATACATTATGTGTACAATAAAAATCAATTCCAACAAAAACAATTTAATATTTGAAATTAGTACCTCCACGAGGAAACAAACAAAAAACACAACTCGACCGCTAGTTTCAGGTTACCCGATTGGTCGTCACAACGTTCACCAGAAAAAAACTGGACGAAGATAACTATACATTTATACGAAGGAAAAAATATATTCCTTACAAAAGGCTAGTTATTAAATATATGAAGAATTTGATTTCCTGGCTCTTCGGGTCGGAAAAATGTTGTAAATGTGTAAATCCAAGGATCGACTTTACTAATTTATTTCTAATTGATACTCTTTTGCTTTCAACTCTTTTCACACTCGGGACAACTGTTTACAGTCGGGTTATTCAACGTAAACTAATTATTTTTATACATTGCAGTATTATACCGATATTATATTAATTTGAAGGTTTTGTAATATTATCCACTCATGGAAATGAGGGCACCAACATACATAAGATATTTCAAACATGCCGTAACAATATCTTAGAATGGCACAGATTCCGATATGCACGATGTATAAAACGTATTTGTGAAATTGCACGCCCAAGTATGTAATGAAAAATTCAACGCTATTGGCCGTTTTACAATTAAGGGGATACTCTACTGTAATGGGATAAAAAAATTGAAATTTATTTTTTGCATTTTGAAACTTTATTCCATCGTAGAATTGATATCCAACTGCTGGTAAAGTCGATTATCACTTTGCCGACTCAGTACAGCGCTTCAAAGTAGAAGCGCTCGGTGCGCGCGCTCTAGTACGGCTACTCGCTGCGCATCCCTGACAGCTGTCTTGAAACGACTTTTTTCACCTGTCATTGGTGATTTCGGAAAAAAACGGCTCAAACAAACGGGCTAAAATTTTTACTGCATATTCAGCATATGTATGGCTATCGCCCCAATTAGAGTTATTAAAAAATATTCATTTCAACTTATTCTTTCGCTCGCGTTATGACGATAATAACAAGTTTTTCGAACACTTTTGCAAAAAACGACGCCGTTTTGTTATTCTGCAATATAAATTAATAATTCTCGTTGGGGCCATAGCGAAACTCATACAGATTGAGAATCTTTTGGAATTTTTCGTTTCCGATAGCCTGGAGAACACAAATCATCAACGCCAGCAACATACTTTTTGTCATGCCTTCACACGATTATAAATTGTTAAATAAATATACATTTATATGCTACAAAAAAATTATTTTCTATTCTGTGAGGGTATACCTTTAGGCGAAAAAAAGACTTGTACCAATACATGCAATATATTTTTGAAAAAAAATAATAGAAATAGCTTATTTTTCAGCCGTCAGCTCTTAAGGATGTTGAGTCCCAAACCGCAAATGATGATAAAATCCTGAAAATTTGGTATGTTTTTGTATGAAGTATTTCAGAGGTCGTGTAAAAATTTCACGACTATTAGGAAGCTCGTTATTGAACAATTAACATTCACAAATTAAATCTTGTTTTATGGAAACTGATGTAACTTTCCAATAAGTTTTTTTTTTGACCTCTCAATTTTATAATATCTAAAATATACTGAAAGCAACGGAAACAAACCGAAGTTTATTGATAAATTTTTTTTAATTTCTTTTAAAAATTGTTCTTAACAAAATGTTAATTTTTTAATAACGAGCTTCCTAATCGTCGTGAAATTTTAACACGACCTCTTAAATACTTCATACAAAAACATACCAAATTTTCAGAATTTTCTTATCATTTTTTATTTCAACCCTTAAGGAGGTTGCAATAATGATGATAGAACTCTGAAAATTTGGTATGTTTTTACATGAAGTATTCAGGAGGTCGTGTAAAAATTTCATGACGACTAAGAAGCTATTTATTGAACAATTAGCATTAACATGTTTCATAGGGATTCAACATCCTTAAATTTGCCTCGTGTAGCCTCGCGACGTAGCTCGGGCATGCGCGGAGCATATCATCTGGTACAGAGTGGTTATGCCAGCTAACCTCTAAACATAGTTAGAACGTTTATAACACGTTTATGACCAACACGAGGGGAAAAAAAGAACGGTCGTTTCCAGGGCCAAAAAACGATTTGATGAACGTTCTTCAGGCCGCAAATTCATTCGTCAAAAAGATGCGATCCAATGATTATGGGCCGAGTTATCGCGTTCGGAAATTCCTTATATTTCCGTTGCACCGTAAATTTTGATCTGACCACCAAGCCGAACCAACAGCGTTTCCACGATCAAGAAACGAATGTACACAGACCGACGGTACTTTAATATTGAAACCCGGAAGCTACAAAATTCGAAGCACAAAGAAAAAACAAACATCACAAGTGCAACGTTGCGGGTATGGCTGCGCAAGCGTAATTTGATATGAAATGAGCGACACGTGATTTGCAAGACCTCAAAAAAAAAAAAAAATGAGATAGCTCTTATTTCTCCAAACAGGCTGCAATCATTTTACGTTTTTTGTAATGGAATAACATACATTATCAAGTGCATCAATGTTTTTTAATATTCACTTTACTCACTCCTTACTAAGGGGTTGGGCCATAGTAACGGGTATAAAATCATGTGCGAATTGAACAATTTTTTTTCGTATGAAAAAGTGATTCATCCATAAAATTAATTACACATCTAGTTAGTATGAATATCATTCAGCTGTTAGCATTTTTTTTTTCGATGCACAAAATGGCCAACTACTAATATTTTCTTTTGTTATCTTTTTTTAGACGTTCCGCGGCGTGACATCTAGCATCCACAATTTTTGACCTAGAACAAAAAACAAAAATTCTCGTCAATCTACATTAGAATACCTAGAGAAGTACGTACGAAATAAAAAAAAGATTGTTTTATTAAAAAATTGTGGGTATTTGAACTTAAGAAATGAATTTTCAGTGAAAAATTTCGTATAAAACTGCTCATAAAATGAAAAGTTTTCGATTAATCAGAAATTCCGTACGTACTTCTCTGCGAAATGCAATTAGGAACATAACTTTTAAATTTGAAGTAAATCGAGTGAAAATTGTTGAAGTTATTTGTCACGCCAATTGGAAACAAGATAATAAAATAAAATATTAGTAGTCGGTCAATTTGTATATCGAAAAAAAAAATTCTAACAGCTTGATATTCATACTAAATAGATGTGTAATTCATTTTATGAGTGAATCACTTTTTAATACGAAAAAAATTGTTAAATTCGCACATGATTTTATACCTGTTACTGTGGCCTAACCCCTTAACATACGTCATTGAGTGTATTATTTTTCCTCATTTCTTACTTTGCTTGCTGCTCATTTGATTTTATTATTTTATGCAATAAAATACATTACAGAGGGCATTATTTGTCCTCATTATTCACTCGTTTTTTCTTCTTCGCGGAATAAAAAACATTTTAAAGTACATTGGTGTCCCACGTTTTTCTTTCGATATTATTAATTCGATTCACTCTTCATGTTACTTTTTATCTTTCAATGAAATAACGAAAATAATCAAGCACAATATTTTGCCTCCTTATTTTGCTCCTCGTTATTGATTTTTAGTATCAGTATAACTCGAACAGTAAATACTCAATTCCCTCGTCATTTCCGCCGAAAATGTTTTTTATTTGTTCGGATTTGTCGGATAGTTAAATTGCGCAAAAAAAATACATTTGGGTGGTTTGGCTTTTTATTGCGATGTAAACTTCTATGCTGCTTACTTTCTTTGTCATTCTTATAATAATTGTCACAAAAGCACGTGTCGTGTATGTCCTCGTTTCATCTGACAAACGCAAGACCGGCGAATTTTCTTGCTTGACAAATGATCACACCACGCTAAAAAAACCAAATTAAGGAAGTACGATCACTTTCACGGGGTCAAAAGGAGTCTAAATTTATTTTAGCCACAGCTGCTCTGATTGATGTTAACTTATGTTGATTATTCGTATTATCGATTATAGTGTGCCAAATGTTGTAGTAAATGATGAATTTATTGCACGTGAATAAATATAAACTGAAAAATTTGATTGTCAACAACTCGGTAGTAATCTTCGTAATAATATCACCGTAATAAAATTCAAGCCTATTAAAATAGGCTTGAATTACCTCAGCGGAATTAACACGATAGGCAGAATATAATTATACGTATTATTGATACGTGATAAATGATAAAACTCCATAAATTGTTGTTTGCATATTTTGTGGCGGCTTCTATTCAAATTAATTTCAAAACAAAGCTGAGTTGCGTTCGCCAAACGCATCAGCTGTCACTCGCGACGTTGCTGAGTCTGTGGGTGCTATTTCGTCGTTCTGACCATCTTCAACCGGAAATTGAAACTTTCTTGTAATGTAGTACTTTGACTACACGGTGAAGATTGATTTTCTTATTTTTTAAAATATCTTTTATATCCAATCTATCGAATTTGAGTTTTCCAACGGGTTCAATTGGATACGTGAGCAGAAAAACCACCATCACCGCACTTCCGATTGACCGTCTCCATTAGACGAACGTGCTTCGGTAACTCAAAGTGCTCGACTTTGCAGTTTTATTGCAAAAAAACTAAACGGTCAAAATAGCTCAAATTTAGGCAATAGGCGCAAAAAGTATTCGTCAAAATCATATAAAAATTGCAATTCCGAAAGTTGGATTCGTAGTAATGATCGTACCTCCTTAATGTCATTCCATGGTTACCTTTCGTATCTGCGACAAAATTCGCTAAGGTGATGTTTGTTTATGAGGATGTACGTGACAGAAGTCAACGTTTCAGCACATTATCTTGAACTTATCCGAAAATGTTGCCTTCGTCTTTCGCCCTCTTGTTAGGCTGGGATGAACCGTCTTCGAACAGACAAGAAAGAGTAACGAAGAAGCTCTCGTATCATTGTGCACGTGGTTTATCGGGAAACGAAACGTGCTTACGTTTCAGATCCTACCAATGATTTGCGTTAATTAAAAGATCATTCTCTCGGCTATTTGCACTTCCTCTCGTATAAGTAACAAGCCGTGGGATAAAATAGCTGACGACAAAAAAAATTAACAACCGCGACCTAGTTAGCTCTCAAAAGCTCCAAGTAGAAGCCGTTCTCCGTCTCCGGATAAATCGATTGAACAATCAAGTAGCCCAAGAAGAAAAAAAAAGACAATCACTATGGGCTGGTGCGTGCGGTGGATGGTCTGGTGTATCCCGACTTTGGTGACGTTATCGAGTCTCGTTTCAGGAGATTTCCTTGGGCCAGAATATTGCGTTTATGTCGTGGAGTAAGTGACATAACAAATATTTGACATTTACGGGGGGAGATCCCTTCAGACAGTCGAAAATAAGTCAATTTTCAAGTTTTTTTTTCTGTCGAAAATTCTTGTTCTGCATAATTAATATTTTATCAACATATTGTTCCATCTTTCAATTATCCTTTTTTTTCATTATTTAAAAATGGCAGTGGTATGATACTTGCTTCAGAGACGGTTGTCGCTTGAGTTGTTCTACGACGTACAACCTTACGTCTAGTGCATTGATCTAAAACATCGGAGCCAAGGAATTTGAGATTTATAAGACCCGCACACTCTAGATGAACCTATAAAATTCAAAGAAAATTGATAATTCGAAAAATGCTACGTATTTTTAAAAAGTTATGTGTTTCGTAAAATTTCGAGTATAGTATTTGATAATGAAAGAGTAGTTTTTTTTTAAAGAATAGTCGAGAAACGATAGGTTCACGTAGACGGTTATTACTTTGTCTAAATGTGAGCAAAACTTCAAAATGATCGATCGGACAGTTTTTCAGTTATCTCGTACGAGGCTTACAAAAAGTGGTATTCAGGAAAACGCGTTTAAAGTTTTAAGACTCCAAAATTGTGTAACCCAATGGCCTACCGGTTAATCTACGAATCCGGGTCGTAAAGTTCCTCAGCTTCCTAGTGAAGTGCATTTTCGGCCATAAGCCCTCTTTGAGGGCGTACAAAAATTACTTAACGCCGGATTCCTCAATTTCCAATTACGGGGCCCAAAAATTAAAAAAAAAATTGAAAATCGTTTGATAAGTTTTTCAGCATTCGCTGAGACAAGGTCAAGGAAAGTTGTTTCGAGAAAAACGCGTTCAAAGTTTTCGTTCTCTTGATATAAAGTTGTTTTTTTTGTCGGACGTAATGACGGTTCTACATCTTCGTTACATTTCACGAAATAATAAGACTCCGCACTTCATCTCTTGTGAACGATGCCACACCTATAAGGGCTGACCGGTAACGCTACATGTTCTCACTAAAGGGACTGCAACTCCATTAACTTCCGGACTTTTGACTCAAAATATTGCCAGCATATTTTTGAATATATGTATCTCTAAGAATGATAAAATATATGAATTTTTTTTCTTCAAATTTTGCTTGGGGAATCGGGAAAGCCACTTTGCAAATGTGTACACAGTGGTTTCCTCCCTCGACTGACATATCGTATGGAAAGCTGTCAACTTTCCCCGGTAAAATATGCTCGCGAGTTTTAAAGTATAAACTTGAATTTGCAGAAATTTGCTATTTCTGGCAAGTTTTCTTAGCCCCTGGCAAAGTTTCTTGCCCCCCCCCCCCCCCCCCGCGTACGTGGACCGTAACGCCGGACCGTAACGCCGGGCCGGGCGTTACGGTCCCACTTACCGGGCTCCCACCCCCCAAATTGCGTCACGTAGTTTGCGTACGCCCCTTTAACGTTAAGTCAGAAAGTTTCTGTGTGTCTACAACTATTACGCAATTGTTGCTTCGTCGTTGATTCCTGCACGAATAGTAATTATTATGCATTTAAAAATTTGTCATCTGCGTTACTTATTTTTTCGCTTCTCACATCAGTGACGTAGAAATACTTGAACGTGAGACAAACTATACGATCAGAGTGCCGGGCTCCCCTCCATATACAAGAACAATCTATGTCGAGGTGGTGAGTAAAACTATCCAACGTCTTTTTGTCTTTAAATTGATCGTACGTGAATGAAAATAAAGATTTTTCTTGTGCAGCCAGTGCAAACAAAAAGCGTGGTAATCAGTTGTTGCTGCGGTCACAAGAAAACTGATGACGGTTGCCTGCCAATATGTAAAAAACCATGTGTCAACGGTCATTGCGTTGCTCCGGACGAATGCAAATGCGAAACCGGATGGCGAGGACCCCAGTGCGAGTTGGAAGGTAAGTTCGATTTTAATAGTCACCGAAAAAACTATCAATATTCACCAACATCGCCATCCGAAAACTAAAAGAGCACCGAAGATTCCAGTAGCATTACTGGAAATAGTTTTCGATTATTTAATGGTGACTGTCACTTTTGAAAATGTGCGAAGAAGAACGATCATGTTTGGAGCAACTGAATATAACTTTATGCAGTATCTTGGATTTTCACAACGGCCTATAAAAATGCAATCCCTTTAGAAGACACAACATATTGATCATTTTCAATCGGTTGGAAAGTGACATAATTCGCGTACTATTCGACTTAGGTATAACGTATAATACGTCTACGCATAATCTTTTTTCGCATAATTGCTTTACAGAAAGTTTACATTAGTTTAAAAATGTAGGACATTTGTATTCAGAGATTTTGTTATTTAAGAAAAAAAGTATGGCTGTACGCTAGCGCGCTTTCAAGAACTATTCGATCGATTTCGATGAATCTTTCACAGAAACACGACTTATAGTGCGGAGTATCATTTAGGCCATTGAGCATTATGCAATATAGTTAATAATAGTTACAAATAAACAAGCATACAAACAATCAAACGTGACATTCATGTTGAACAATCGAAGGGCAACAATAAATGAGCACAATAAGAAGCAAGCAAACAGGAAGAAATTAACCATTTAAGAGAAACAAAAATTTATGAAGAAACGTAGAGCTGAGTGTATTTTTCGCATATTTATAAATTGTCTTCAGAGGTGATTATTTTCAATAGGTAAAATTAGAAAAATAGGGAAAAATAGGACAAAAAAATAGGAAAAAAAAACTATAAAAATGTGAAGGCAAAAATCAGATGACCAAGCGAACGAAAATTCGCAGATATTAAGGAGAGCTCAATGACGGAAGAAGGAAAAGAAAAAGATGTTAGTAGGTAAGAATGCAAAACAGTGAGGTAGATTCCTACCCAAACTCCCACCGTAGACAGACATTTAAAAGAAATATAAAATTGAAGGGCTGCCGTTTATAAGATTTCAATATAGACCAAAGGCTTAGTTGTTACTACATAAAGAAACGAATCTGTATGGCTGGGGCCTTTTATCTCAGAGGAGTTTGGCCCAAGGATTTACCTGCACCGTAATATTTCGCGACCAGACATGTGATTTCAATGTGGTCACGTATAATAAAATAGCATCGAACACTAGAACAGTAGAATCGTATCAAAAGATAAGACGAGAATCCTGCTGGTACATCTCCCCCTCAGATTTGTCCGCTGGAAGAGTAGATGCGTAAAACCATGTCGACCAGTAACACAAGAATCCAGACATATGTGGAGATTCCGAATTCCCAACAGGATTTCCACTACCGTAGAGAGAATTCTAGGGAGGCTCCTGAGTGTCTTTCAGTCTTCGTTTCACATGTTCGAAAGAATAAACTTGAAGGTCAATGCCAATAGGTAGAATGATAAAAATGATACAATCTTACCGTTTGCAATGCCCATCAGCCTGTCCGGACGGAAAATGGGGTGCCGGATGTAACGATATCTGCAATTGTCAGCACGGAGCGACGTGCAATCAATTGAACGGTGACTGCAAATGCGCGGAAGGTTGGCAGGGTGCAACATGCGAAAATCCATGTCCGTCCAATTTATACGGTCAGGATTGCAAGGGGAGGTGTTCTTGTCGAAGCGGAAGCTGTGACGCCATCTCGGGCGAATGTCACTGCTACTCGGGGTACGTGGGACCGTTGTGCGATAAACTGTGTCTTGGTGGGAAAGCGTGTAAGACGGAGTGTTCCTGTCAGAACGGTGGTTCCTGTACGGCCACCTCGGGCAAATGTCTCTGCCCCCCTGGTTGGGTTGGTAAGGTGTGCGCCGATCGTTGCCCCGACGGTTTCTGGGGCAGCAATTGTGAGGAGACGTGCAAATGTTACGGCAGCCTGGGTTGCGATCATGTTACGGGCGTGTGTCACTGTCCGGCAGGATTTGCAGGTCGACATTGTGAGGAGATGTGTCCTAGCGGCAAATACGGATCCGAATGTGGGCACACGTGTGAATGCGAGCCTGACGTTGCCTGTTGGTACACCAACGGTACCTGCGGCAAGCAGTGCGAGAGAGGATTCTATGGCATGGATTGCGAAGCCCAGTGCCCGTGCTATAACGCCGAAAAATGTTCCCGGATGGATGGTACTTGCCTATGCCTTCCGGGTTTTCAGGGCGATAAGTGCGAAGTGGCTTGCCCCAACAACACTTACGGCAAGGATTGCAACTACCATTGTGATTGTGAAAACAACAAAGTGTGTTCGCCCGTTGACGGCACCTGCACATGCCAGGC
This sequence comes from Ophion costatus, assembly GCA_951751655.1. Taxonomy (NCBI): domain Eukaryota; kingdom Metazoa; phylum Arthropoda; class Insecta; order Hymenoptera; family Ichneumonidae; genus Ophion; species Ophion costatus. Next base: position 39,147,048 of record OX632361.1, read on the forward strand.
TGGCTTTCATGGTGATGACTGCGAGATGACCTGCTCACCGGACGACGGACAGTGCAACTACACAGCAGGTAAATTGATGATGCAGCTGGGAATAGGATCACGAAAGTGTGATGGATTGTGGAGACACGATCACAAAATCTTTCATCTCTTCTTCGCGATCCGGCGTGCTAGACAGACATTGCAAGGAAGCGGAATATTCCTTTGTAAAGTTCTTGTATGCTGTTTGCAAAGTTTCGTACTTGTAAAAATGGTCATTGCGGGATGAATCTAACGCGATCGTTATCTCAATTCTTCACTTTTGCATATACACTAATGGACTGAATGGAGTGCGCACAGAACAACGCCAAATAAACGTGTGGCCACGATGGGTTAAATACATACTATAATATATACAGCTGCGTGCAAGAATTTTTGGCCATCCTATTTTTCAGCCATATCGCATTGAAATACAACGGTGGGGGAAAAATAAACGAGTTACGACAATATGTATTCACTTATACTTGAAAAGAATCAATTACATACATAGATATTGTTCTTAAGAATTTGATTGTTTATCACTTTTTATTTAACTAGTGCGCAAGATGTACTGGGCCACATACTCTTACATGCCACTGTATATCCTATAAAAAATACAATAAAAATCCATTCAAATAACAATAATTTCATATGTGGAATTATGAAATCTTAAAAAAAAAAGAAAAAAACGCCATGTGGACGCTTATTTGAGGGAAGCCGATGGGTTACCACGACAACCACGAGAAAAAACCGGACGAAGGTAAAAATATATTTAAACGCGAGAAAAAAATATATTCCTTACGAAAGGCGAGTTACCAAGTACACGAAGGATATTCCATTTTCTGGCTCCTCGGATCGAAAGAATTTTTTTTTATGTGCAACGGGAAGAATCGGCTCTACAAATTTATGTATAATCGATATCTTTTTGCATTGCTCTTTCCACCCTTGGGAAAACTTTTTTCAGTCGGCTTATTTAACGTAAGCTAATTGCTTTGATATATTGCGGTATTATACCGATATTATATCAATTGTATTGTTTTTAATATTATCCACTTATGGAAATGAGCGTCCCAACATACGTAAGATGTTTTAAATATACTACAAGTTTATCTTGGAGTGGGAAGAATTGAAAATTTACAGAGTAAGTGAAAAGTACCTGGAAAATTGTGCCCCCAAGTACGTAATAGAATAAAGCAAAGTTGTTGGCCGATTTCCAATTGGTGCACTTTTTTCTTGCCCAATTTTAGCCACGTAAGCGATTATTCGTTAAAGTAATCGATTTTTATTGTTGAAGAGAAAAAACACCACGTGGTCACTTGTTTCAGGTAACCCGAAGGGCCTTCACGAAAGCCACCAGAAAAAACCGGACGAAGGTAACAATACATTTATACGAGGGAAAAGTTCATTTCTCGCTAAGGGCGAGTCACTAAATATACGAATAATTTTATTTCCTGGCTCTTCGGCTCGAAAGAAAAATGTTTAATGTGCAACTTCACGAATCGATTTTACAAATTTGTGTGTAATCGATAACTTTTTACATTCGACTCTTGTCACACTTGAGAGAACTTTTTGCTGTGGGGTTATTCACCGTAAGCTTATTGATTTTATATATTCCGGTGATATGCCGATATCAATTTTATGGTTTTAGAATATTATCCACTGATGGAAATGGGGGACCCAACGTATATATCATATTTCAAATATATTGCAAGAGTATCTTATGTTCGATTGGCAAAAATTGCGTTATGCAGGGTGAGTAAGAAGTACCTGAAAAATTTCACACCCAAGTACGTAATTAAAAAAACACCAACATTGTTGTCCGAGCTCCAATGAATAAATTTTTTTCTTCCTCAATATTTGAAAACGTTTTTTTTTTACATGAATTATGAAGTTTATTTTGGGATTTTACAAATTAAAACCAACATTATTCGATTGCTCGGTTAGTTTTGGCAATAGCGAAATAAATAGCGAATAAGGCAGTTTTCGCAATAGCGTAAACTATCGTTCTTGGTGTCTAGCATTCTTAATATTTTTCTTACGTAGAGTAAAATACCCTGTGCCTGCCGCATAAGTAATTATTCGTTGAAACAATGATTTTTTATCGTTGAAGAAAATGTTCCGTCGTGAAACAAAAAAAAACACCACGTGATCGCTTGTTTCAGGTAACCCGACGCGTCACCATGACGGCCACCAGAATAAACCGAACGAACGTAACAACACGTTTATATGGGGAAAAAAATTAAATTCCTACGCAAGGCGACTTACGGAATATCTGAAAGCTTTTATTTCCTGGCTCTGCGGATTGAAAGAAAAATGTTAAATGTGCAACCTCAAGAATCTACTTTTTTGCTTCCGATTCTTTTCACCCTTGGGACAACTTTTCTTATACATTGCGATATTATGCTTGTGTTGTATCAATTTTATGGTTTTGGAGCATTATCCACTCACGCAAATGAGGGAGCCAACATACATATTTTGAATATACCGTGAAAGTATCTTAGAATGGAAAAAAATGCGATATGCAGAATGGACAAAAAGTACCTGAAGAATTGGATCCCCAAGTACATTATAAAAACCAACGCCGTTGGCCGATTTACAATTGATCTTTTTTTTTCCTTGCTCAATTGTTGACACAAAAGCGATTGTTGGATAAAGTCATCAATTTTCGGTTGTTGAACTTTTGAAAAAAAAGTCTTCCATCGAATGATGACGAAAGAATTCTGTTTGGGATTTGTTTTTACTGACCTTAAAATTTTCATTCAACCTCGAGACTCGAAACATTTTTTTTTGATGCGGCGATGACTGCCTGTTTCCTGCAGTGTCCATTTTTTGTTTTCGGAAGATAGATTTATTTACAAAGTACTTGAATGGCGTATCCGCCGCTGAAATCAGTATATAATTATGTATAAGCAGACTTGATGTAGATGTCGAATAGCAAAGAAATATAATTAAAGTACAATACTAATAAATCCATTGTATATGTCAATTTTATTACTAATTAATCGTTTTTACATTGATGTTATTATCAAGACGACATTTAGTGACATTGCCGACGTAGTCTTCGTTGTTTTCTTGTTATCATTTATTTATCGGCTGCAGATTTGGATTTCGCGATTCCTTCGAGAACAGCGATACCCAATAGTTGAGAAAAAAAATATATTTTTTTCCGCTTCAGGCTTGGTATCGCGAACGAAGCTTCGCAACCCAACCTGAAATCTCGCCGGATCTCTGCACTCGCGGTAGCCATAAAGAAAATTCTGTGAAGACTTTTATTCTCCGTTCAGAAGATAGTGATGTGCTATACCGACAGCTGGTAAATATGTGCTAACTATTTGTCTTACCGACAGCTGGTGCACAGATGCGTAACTGATTTAACTTACCGACGGCTGGTACATAGACCGTAACTGATTTGGCTTACCGACAGCTGGTACCTCGGCGCGTGGCGAGCTGACTCTTCGACAGCTGATACGTCGGTGCCTCGCGGTTTTGACTTACCGACAGCTGATAATGTTTTGGTAAGTGACCTAGCTCACCGACGCGGAAAGATCGCACTCACCAACTTTCCATACATCGACATCCAAATGATCTATCTTACTGACAGCAGATACATCAACACGCTGAGCCCTCGCTTACCGACTGCTGATACATCGACGCCCAATTATTCGACGTACCGACGAAAGATACCTCCGCGACCTTCCATTGACGTTGTTTCACTCGATAGATGCGCCTCGCATCGAAAGTGGCGCCCCCATCGCTCCTAAATTTTGAAACTTCCGCGACGGCGAATACAAGCGTACCTGCTGCTCACCACAAGCCTCGCCGAGCCGCTCGCAGCTCCAGCAGCGTGGCGAGAGCGAGACAGAGAGAGAGAGAGAGAGAGAGAGAGAGAGAGAGAGCGAGGGAGAGCGTGAGCAGATTTTCATTTTGAAACTATCAGTAGAATGAGAGACGCTGCAGCGAGCGCGTCGACTCTTGCACGAATATACCCGGGCGGACACATACACATCCACAGGATCGAAAAAACAAAAAATACGTGACATATTTCTTCCAAACATATCATCCATCCAGTACGCGCGCGAGTGCACCTTTTCTTTCCGTTTTTATTTTTCTTCAAATCTGTGACGCGCAAACGCAAAATCTGGATTACGCGTGAAATAAATATCAGCTGCGTCGTGAAGAGTGAGTAAAATAGGAAATATGATGAAGGCACAGTTGTGAGAGTAGAGCTAGCTATCATACGAGAAAAATGCGCGTCGGGTCTGTGTACGAGTTCTGCTTCACAGCACTATTTTATAAAAACAGGTTCCGCAGTGATGTTCACGATACAATGATACCATCCCAATATGTGTGTATATATATATATGTACATACATACATAGATACATACATACATACATACATACATACATATATATATATATATATATATATATATAATACACCTATTTGAAAATGCCTTTTATGGTTTTGACAGAACACATGCATTTTTCAACAGCGCAAGGGCTATTTATATATATATTGTGATTTTTTTTTGAAAAAAACGCGTTGTTCTTTAGTTTCGATAGAAATACTTGCATTTTTTTAAAATAATGATATCGAGTTGAAATAAAGATTTTTAAACTTGCTAAGGTCATAAATACATATAATACGACTATTCGAAAAGGGCCTTTTTTGGTTTTAATGGTCTTAGATTATGCATTTTTCGAATAGCGTCAATTTATGTAAAGATAATGATATCGAAAATGAAAAAGTTTTTCAAAGCTGTAAACATTATATACACCTTTATTGCAACTATTATTAGTTGTAATCATTGTAACTTTAATGTAAAGTTGTAATTAGTTGTAATAAACCTTTATTACAACTATGCCGTTTTTGGTTGCGGCAGAAATACATGCATTCTTCGAATAGCTGCAATTTGTGGAAAAATTATGATTTCCGGATTAAAAAAAAAGTTTCCCAAAGCTGTAAAGATTATATATACATTTATTACCACTATTTGGAAAATAATATCAAATACTACTACAGCTATTTGATATTACAGCTATTTGAGAATGCCTTTTTTATTTTGACAGTAATACATGCATTTTCCAAATAACTGCAATTTGTGTAAAAACAATAATATCGAAATGAAGAAAACGTTTTTCCAACCTGTAATGGTTATAAATCCATATATTACAACTATTTGAAAAAGGCCTTTTTGGTTCTGCCAGTTATAGACACGTTTTTCAAATAGCTGCGATTTTTATAAAAATAATGACATCGAGATGAACAAAAAGTTTTTCAAAGCTGTAACGATGAAGAATTTATGTAAAGCTGTAAAGATGATCTATTACGTATTCACAACTATTTGGAAAATGTCTTTTGAAAAAGACAGAATAATGTGACCGAATAAAATAAAGTCGTCGAGATGAAACAAAAGTTTCTCAAACCTGCAAAGGCTGTACATACCTTAATTACAACTACGTGAAAAAGGCGTTCTTTGGTTTCGACAGAATCCATGCACTTTTCGAACACCTGCAATTCGTGTAAAAACAATTATATCGAGATTTAAACAAATCTTCTTGAAGCTGCAAAGCTTAGCTCTAAGGATACACACTCGCATTTGCCAAATATTCATTTTTTCTCGAACAAAATATCCTTCTATCCCAAAGCAAAAATTCCGATCATGACAGAAGTCAATTCGTTCGCAAACCCAAACAAACCCGAACATTCATTATTTATTAAAAGAGCAAAAAAAATCCTTTGTCAAAACTAATTTTCTTTTCTCACTTCGCAAGTAGCGTTTCCATTTTTTCACTCTCCCAAATATGAGGATTTAAAAAATGCCTTTTGAAGTGAGTATCCAGAGATCGCTTTCACCAGTAGACGCGTACTCCAAACTGAGGGAGTTTTTTGCAAATTACCAAAAAAACGAGGGAAAAACGTGCGAGAGAGCTACACAGACGCAGGAGGTTGCGAAAAAAACGAGCTTCGACAGTCGCGTGAGACGAGATATTTGTTTTCCAAATGTATACGGCACACCGCACGAGGGCACGTACGTACAAAGTTGACAGGAAGTTATAAAGTGGTTGTACTTTAGTCGTGTACGGAGCTGGGCAATCCCAACGGGCTGCCGTACTGCGTTATAGTTTGTTAGCCCGAGCTGCCATTGATCGTCCGCGTGCATTCTGTAGTAGAAGAACGTTAGAGCGTACGAAAGCCTCGGATATTTTGCTCCGGCGTGCGGGCGTTACGTCATCAATGGTTTGTGTCAATTGCAATATTGCCTAGGCTCTCTCGGCCTAACTGTGTGTGTGTGTGTGTCTGTGTGTGTGTGTGTGTGTCTGTGTCTGTGTGTGTGTGTGTGTGTGTGTGTGTGTGTGTGTGTGTGTGTGTGTGTGTGTGTGTGTGTGTGTGTGTGTGTGTGTGTGTGTGTCCAATACCATTTCTACAAACGATAACTTTTTTTGACGCGAATTCTTAATTTTGTAAAATTTTGATAGCCCTTGATAGAAAAAAAAAATGCGCTACACATATCGTGGCAGTGACTTTAAGCAGTTGCTTAGTTATTGTCGATTCATATCATTTGTAGCAATGACACGCGAAAAACCAAAAGCAGATGACTTAAATACTAAAAATTCCATAACGCCCAGAGTCTTGAAAACCGTGAGACTTTTGATAAACTGAAGTTCCAGCATATAGTATGTTGATCAGACGTTAAACAACACAGGTGACCAAAGTTCAGATGGTTAAAAAAATACTTACACCAGTCTCTCGGTGACTCCCAATTGCTTGAAAAAAACTTCTGAAAACAAAGACACAAAAGAGAAGAAATAAAAACCTATGCTACAGGAAGGCTCGAAAAAGTGCTTTTTCTTGAAACGTAACAAAGATCGTATCACTTCCCATTGGAAAATCCGAGGCGTCTAGATTTAAATTGAAAAAACAAATTGATTGCATTGCAACAGTGCATAATCTTGAAGTTGCATCGTTGGAAGGCAACGAAAATAAATTCTTTTCAATTGATGAAATTCCTCATTGGCTGAATCAGGCTACGAACATCGCTGGTATACTTCTACGTATTTCCATTGGAGATTCACGATCACCATTTGTTAGAAAAAACGTTTTCAATAATAATAAAAATAACGAAATAAAAAAATTAAAATTAAAAATCTCGTTGCCTTCCAACGATGCATCGGAGACTAGTCGCGTAGAATGCGGTGAACTCGACCGGCCGAAGTTTCGCGCGGTAAGATTCCTCGAGAGATTAGTCTCCTTGGAGAGGGGGGGGGGGGGTGGTACGAACGATTTGCGATCACGCGTTTATTGCCCGGCGGAATTCTCTCTGAAGCCAATCGATGTATCGCGACAGTGAGAGAAAGTGACGAAGAGCTCGATAGTCGATCTCGCACATATCGATCGCGATCTTTTTCTTCACTGGGCTGCAGTCGCGATGATGGAGATAATTTTTGTCGAGCTCTATCTCCGGGGGTCTTGGACAACGATAATGGCATTGAAGTTTGTGCGAAACGTCATTCGCGAGACTGAAGCAGCTGCGTTTTGTTTTTCCTGTCGCGAAAACTCGTCGCAACGGTCTGTACTCGTACGTGCCAGGTCAGAGGCCGACTTCGAACGAGCGCAATCGAATGCATTAGCTCGTAATGATAATCGTTTTGATAAGCCGAATGAAACGGCACGAGAAATCCCACCGATGAAATCGTGGCAATGAACTGATCCGATAGTCCACAATGTTTACAATTGAGGAGGGGGACCCCCTTAAGGCAGTTGAAATTGAGCGAATTTTCAAGATTTCTTTGTGCCGATACTATTTGTTCTGCATAAATGAAATTTTATGCACATGTTTATTGGATCATTTGATTATTTGGAATGTTTTTTTTAATATTTAAAAATCGAGGCTGGACGACACGTAAGAGATGGTTGCTGCCTGAGTTGTTTGACGGCGTACGACCTAGCGTCTGGTGCACTGATCCGAAACATAAGGGCAAAAAAGTTTTAAATTTCTAAGACCCATACGTTCTATGTGAACCTAGTAAATTCAAAGAAAAATGAAATTTCGAAAAATGGTACGTGCTCAAGAACGGTTTTGTTTTTCGCGAAGCTTTTACAGTGTTTCTTAATGAAAAAGTGGTTTTCTGAATATTTTTTTTAGGAAATTTAGGTTCACATAGACGGTAATTATGTTATTTAAACGTCTGAAAAAATTCAGAATGATTGATCAGATATTTCTCGAGCAACCTTGTACGAGGTTCACGAAAGTTCCTTCTCTGACGCAAGTGTCGTGCTGGCGCTATTTTTTTATATAAAAAAAATTGGAAAATAAAAAGACGTAATAATATATGCATAAAATTTCAATTATGTAGAATAAATGTTTTTGACGAAAAAAAATCTTGAAAGTTCGCTTTATTTCCATTGTGTAAAGAAATGTCCTTCTTTGGAAACTTAATTGAGGTCACCGGCTATTTGGAATAAGGAAATCAATCTAAAGTCGAGCGATAAAGCATACTGCACTAATTGCACGAAAAATATTCGAGTCAATATATTTTTTGTTGAGCTTCATTCGATACTTTTTTATTTGCTTTACCAATGATGATTCTTATGAAATTGTATATGATTAATTGTATATGATTGATTCTAATCTTGTTGTTAATTTTAAAAATTACATCTCAACTTATATTACAAAAATTATATAACAATTATTATACAAACAAACCCAAACAAGCCTACAACAAACCCAAACAAATCTAATTATATACGTCAATGTATCAATATTTTTTGAAAACTAATAAAAACCAACTCATATTATTCACACGTACCTGTTTTTATTGCCCAAAAATTCGGATTATATCTTCACTGACATGAAATAGTTGCTCTTAGGGTAATCTCTTTAGATTTTTGTTTCTGTTCGTTGTAAAATGGACTTTGTGAATTGTCATCGTTATCGATCATTTCGAAAACACACCTTTCTCTCGATTATATCGTAATTCTTAGCTAAATTGTGGTCGTAAATCTCTGATGAGAATACATCGAAGTATTACAGTGATGTTTATAACCCGAATCAGCCAAAAACGTATTTTCTCAATTGAGCAGAATTTTCGTTGCGTTCCAACGATGCAAACTTCAAGATCGTTATTTTCCTTCCATTGCCACTTTATGTTCCCTTTCGGACTTCAGGGATTTAGAGAGGGTGAGAGAGAGGGAGAGAGAGAGAGAGAGAGAGAGAGAGAGAGAGAGAGAGGACTAAACCCGCCGGAGTGTCGCCTACATTCCTAGTGTCCTAATCCGCCACCGTCTCGCGTTTCAGGAGGGCACAGGGAAACTGAGGAAAACCTACGCCGATAAAGATCACCGGGCATTACCGTCGGTTTTCTCCATTTTCATTCATTGACATGCTTCACCCAGTTATAAAAATTGCCATAAACGGTTTCGTCGATCACTTCATTATCTGCTCCGAACTTTTGCTTATCGTTGTATTGACTTCTATCGGTCGGGAATGTGCAACAATTTTGCCGAATGTAATTTTTTTTTTCGCATTGACTCACATGGTAATTGTGCCCCTGGAACGGCGTCGACGCGATGTCACGACGGAAGTGAATCACCAGTGATTAGTTTGTTTTTTGTTTTATGCACTTCGTATACCGATCTGCACCGAACAGGAATTACTCACTCGCGATGCGTGCGCATGCTTTTCTTCCGCGCCGTGTGATGCGAACTGGAATTTTTTTTTGGCCAAGTGTCAGTTTTTCTTGACGTTAAGCTGTTTGGATTTAGAACAATGCGATAAGAAAAATCGTATTTTTGAAATTTCACGTTTATCCATACCCTTTAATGGAATAATATTTTAATTTGTAATTTTTACGACTAATTCTTGCTACGTTTAATTCTTTCGTGTTTTTATATTTTTTACTTCTCTACATTTTTTCCATTTTTCATTCGATTTCTCTGACCTTTAAATTCTAAACCGGTTTTTTGCTTTCTATTTTTTCAACTTTCGTTTTTATATCGATAATATTCCTACAATGATATTTATTTTTTCGCTGCCAATTTTTATTAACATTCTTTTTTTGTATCGATAATTTTCTTACACTGGTTATTTTTCTGCTTTCAATTTTTCTTAATTCTCGTTTTTTATCGACAATTTTGCTTGCTTTTGATTTTGTTCGTCTTACGTTTCTTTACATTTATTTTTATTTTTTTCTATTATTTTCTTGGCCTTGAATTTTGTTTTTTTTTTCGTTATTGAAACAATTGTTATTTTGACGAAGCTTGAGCGTACGCCTCGCTTTTTGTTCCCAATGCCCATAGCGAACAGTAACGCGCCAATACGAACGTTCTTTTCGACTCTCGTTTACCGAGATCCCGTTACTTTCGGTCGCCTGCGAAACGTCCCACGCGACGTTCCTGCCCGTCTCCCAGCCAATCGGAAGTCTCGAATGGCATGGGAGACAGTGCCGGAGCTCTGGGATGACCCAGATGCGCTTCTCCTCGCGCACGCCAGATTGACCTGAAGGCCTTGAAAAGACGAGAACGACCCAAGCGAGTAATCACCTCACCGTAGTACGGAACTCGAAGCAACATTAAGAGTGTCTGGACGGAAAGTATAGTACCAAAGAGACACGAATCAGTAAAAAATGCAATGCCTAATGGAGACCGATAAAAACTAAAATTTTGTCTGATGTCTGATGATGCATTTCTGTAAAACTTTAAGTCTGACGATCCGTTTTTATAAAATGTTGAAACTGATGATCCATTTTTATCAAAATTTGAGTCTAACGATTCATTTTTGTAAAAAATCGAGTCTCACTATCCATTTTTGTACAATATTGCATTTGGCGATACAATTTTGTGAAATTTTGAATCTGACGATCCATTTTTGTAAATTTTGCGTATGACATTTCATTTTTGCACAATTTTTTGCCTGACGATTTATCGTTGTAAGATTTTGAGTCTGATGGTCCATTTGTGTAAAATTTGGAATCTGATGACCTATTTTGTAAAAATTTGAATCTTACGATCCATTTTTGCCAAATGTTGCGTCTGACGAAACAATTTTGTGAAATTTTGAATCTAACGATCCATTTTTTGTAAAATTTGAGTATGGCAAGTCATTCTTGCACAATATATATTGCCCGCCGATTCATCGTTGCAAAATATTGAGTATGACGATTCATTTGTGTAAAATTTTGAATCTGATGGCCCTTTTTTATAAAATTTTGAATCTGATAAAAAAAATGTATTTTTAGTCTTACCATCCACTTTTGTGAAATGTTAAGTCTAACGATTCATTTTTTGTAAAACGTTGAGTCTCACGATCCGTTTTTGTAAAATGTTGTGTCTGGTCATCCATTTTTATAAAAATTTCACTTCTGACGATCGATTCTTGTAAAATATTCTTTTGACCCCAACCTTTTTTATTATCGATATTTATTAGTTGCTGGTTGTTATCGATATTTATATTTGATATAATCGATTTGAACAAATACTTACAGTTTTGTTGTGCAATGAGTCTGTTGAACAAAAAAAAGGAAAAAAATTGAAAAACCGAACGCTGAAACGAAGTATTTAGTTAAATGTAGGAATGATCGGGGACGAAGTAAAACACGGTGGGAGGAATATTTAATAATTTTTTATTAATAAATGAAAAAACGTATCGAAATATCACCTGGTCACACGATAGAAAGTTTTACACACAATTCATACATAGTCTTGTCGCGTTTGAGTTTTCTTTTTATTGAAAAATATTAATAGCCAATGAAGTTATTATTATGTAAACAAATTGCCGCCTTTGCTGTATGATCAATGGAAATAAAAAAATTAAGAAAAGACTCTCAGTACAATAATAAAAGTTTCCTATGCCTGGATACTTTTATGAAATTTTGAAAATAACGTAAATGGCAAGCTATAGAAAAAAGTTCGTTTTTCGACAAAATTTATCATTTTTATTTATCAACAAATGTATTTATTTGTATCTATCAACTTCAACAATTTATTTTTATTTATCAACTTCAACAATTTATTTTTATTTATCAACTATCAACACTATTTTTACTTATCAACAAATTTATCATTTGTTATTAACAAACGGATAAACATATTTAAAAAATCATCCGGTCATACGATAGAAAATGTTTATAAACTATGCTCTGTCCGAATTTAAAGTGAATCGGACGAATATATTTTGACATACGACTTATGCTGTGTTATAAATCATATTTTCACGAAAAACGCTTTAAAAAAGTGTTAATCCCAGCGGGGCAATTCACCGTAGGGCACTGGGCGATCCGGCCCTTCCCAAAAAACGTCATAACTCGTTGAATTTTTCGAATTTTTCGAAAATCTTTGTTGCAAATTAAACTATAGACCTTCGGCTATAAAACTATGTAATGCATTTTTTTTCGTCGAATTTCAAGCTTACACAGACCCCTCAATCTCATCACGATTTTTTCGCCATCGAAATAGGGTCTCTTTCTGACTATCCAGCGTCCTGCCTTAACAATCACAGTCCCCGACTGTCTGTCGACTCGACGAGCAGCCTCGTGATCTCGTCCCATGACCGCCGCCAGTCTCACCGTTAATCCATTTACGCGCCCATTCGGTATAGAAATGCCAGCAAGCCGACGAGGTCCGAAGTTCAATGTGCGAGGGACATTTTGTCATTATCCTAATTGCCGCAATCCTGATCTAACGTCGTCGACGTCTCGTCTGCGCTTAAGGACATTCGGGCAACGTACAGTCGTGTCCAAAGATCGAGTGATTTCGAAATCGTGCTCTCCACAATGTCGCAATATCCAAATATTCTCTGGCCAATCACAAAAATTGAAGAAAAAAACCAACAAAAATTTAAAAAGACAGTGAATTTAAAATACCCAAAAATTGAAGAAAAAATACAAAAAATTGAAGAAAAAAATACAAAATGAAGAAAAAAACAAAGAATTGAAAAAGATTGAAGAAAAAACAAAAAATTGAAGAAATTTTTTTTAAAAAACAAAAACATTCAAGGGAACGAAAAAATTGAAAAAAAAAAACAAAATGAACGTAAACAAATTTTTGTTACAATCGGCTGACCGTGCAGCCACGTCTGTTCTCCAATCTTCCCCATTTGGAGACCCCTCCGATACTTGAACAAATGTTATCCCAACCAATTCGGAGTATCGTGATATCACGATCGAGTCCGATAAGAATAAAAATTCTTGCGAGAAAACGCCCGAGTGTCGATGCAAGCAGCTCGAAGTTTGAGAGATAAGGAAATGCGATGAAAATGAGTCTCATCCGTTCATCCTTTCCGATATGTGCATCGTCCCAAAATGCAGTTTATTTTCGTCGCGATGAAAAAATGCCTTATTTGGCTGGAATTTAGTTTTGAATTTTCTTTACCCTTATTTCTCAATCAAATTTCGAATTCGGACGAGCCAATTTCTGTCTCTGGTCAAAATATATGGGGCCATTACCATCGGAATTCTTGACACCAGTCATTTTACGAAGCTGAGCCATCGGTGGAGGGAAAAAGTTTTTCGTGGCTGTTATTTACACGTCGACGAGATTTGGAAGGCTATCGGGCTGGATAAGTCTCAAGAGAACGTAAGCCCGAGGGCTGCTTATCGCGGAGCCAAGGGCTAAGGAAGAGCCAAAAGCATGAGATAATAGACAAGCGTCCAAAAATCGACAGCCGAAGGGCCACTTATTTTCCAAAATATCGAGGAGCCCGCTCGCGATCGTCGTCTCACATAAATCGTTAATCTTTATCGGTCTACTAAAATTACCGCAATAATCTGACGATAAAAAGATTTCACACCATGATAAAAGTATAGTATGAAAAATCCTAACATTAGTACGATCGAGGCAAATATTAGAAATTTCGGAATAATAATAATAACAACAATAACAACAACAACAACAACAACAACAACAACAACAATAATAATAATAATAATTATTATTATTATTATATTTATATTTATTGTATATTGATATTTTATTTATGTTTATTTTTAAATAATAATAATTATTATAATTATTATCAATAAATATAATCAATAATAATAATAATAAAATAACAACAATGATGACAGCAACAATTACAACGATAACAGCCACAATAATGGCAATAACAATAATAGTAACAATTGGTAGGAATTTTTGTTGCGTTAAATCGAACCTTTTTTTATTGTAGGAAAACTCTAGATCCGTAGCGATGACTTATAATTTATTTATTATAATTTGTCGCTGAAAATTGTTGAGAGTCCGTACGAAATGAAATTGGATCGGAAAGTTGAAGATTTAAAAAAATCATTATCATGGTATGAAAGTTTGCATGGTTGGAACGCAACGAAAGTACTTTTTTACATCTTGTTTACATGATTTTTATTGTTATAGATGATTTACTTTGTATATTTATATTGTGGATTGCTAGAGAAGTATCTTGAAGAATGGTTGAAAGTCCTTCAACCATTCTTCAAGATACTTCTCTAGCAATCCACAATATAAATATACAAAGTATAATTATGTCCTCGTTATTATTATTATTGTTCCACGAGATCTGAAGTGATCGGATTACCGACGGAAACTCAAAAATTCCGCTGGAACTCGGGAAATAAAGAAGGAATATACAAATAGAACGAAAAATGGCACAATAGGTACCATTTTTGTTATAACCAACATACGTTCCCACTTGGATGTGGCCGCAAGTGAAATAAATCCTCGACAACGAGGTTGAGATGAAAAAAAAAAAGAAAAATAACAAATGGTCGAAACACGTGCACGACAGCTCAAATAATATTTGTCCGGGTTTGTGCACGGTCGGTCACCCAATGCGCGGCCATTTTGAAACTCCACCTTTTCGTCTATCGGATCACGAAGAAAAATCATCGCTGCGAAACGAGCTCGCACGATGACGAAAAAAATGCCCGGAAATATGACATAATAGTCTAATTGTGCAGTGTCGTTCGTGCACCTCGCAATGCCGACTCTTTTTTTTTTCAACGCGATTCGTGCCTGACAAAACAGCGATCGTCGGCTTTTATTTCCTCTCGCTAAATTTTACTCGCCATCACGGGTGAATTATTTTTATCACTCGTTGCATTCCATTTGTGAAAAAAATCGATATCGATGCGAAAAAGAGCACTGAAAAAATCACTTTTTACCGAACTGTATAAAAAGTTCATTGCTCAACGGGTTTGCGTAAGTTTGGGGCCCAGAAAAAATGTCGATTTGCATTTTTTTTTCTGATGAGAGTACCGGCATGAGCAGGGCGGGATTTTATATACAATTGGTATGTACTTATTGTATTACAATTTTATTATACATTTTACTAATTATATTTTTATCGTACACTTTATTTATTACATTTTTATTATACATTTTATTACATTTTCATTATACATTTTATTTCATTTCTATTATGCATTGTATTTATTACATTACACTTAATGTGTTACATACAATTAGACTTGGTAAGCTGGGGTATTTTTTTATATGAAAAATGTTGATGAGCGATGTAGTTATAATTATTTGAACAAAGTGCCACCGCTGCTTCATGGCCAATCAGTGTAGGTGGTTCTGGCAACTAAGGTCATCTGAAATGAAAAATAGTATATTTTTTTCTAACCACAAAACTCTCGTTTGACCGGATACTTTTTGAAATTTTTTAAAATTACGATAATTGCAAGCTGCAGAAAAAAAGTTCGATATTTGACCAAAACAACGACCACAATAAATATTTTTATCATCCTCATCATTATTATGGTTGTTATGGTTACAATAATAACAAAAGTAACAATAATGAGAAAAACAACGATAATAAACCTTGTAATCGCCTCAAATAGTTCGATAAACTCCATCTTCCAGAACTATAGAAATTATTAAATTAAAAATACAATTCCATGATTATATTATAGCTTGAAAATACAAGAAATTAAAATAGAATCATAATACTAAATTAATTCAACGAAAAAATCGTTTGAAAAATCCCAATATTCCCTCGTATCTTTGTAACGAAAATAATTATTATTTCGTCTGCGATGGCACGAATTCACTCGTTTACTCAATAAATAATTTACGGGTCACGTTGACGCGCACGTTCCTTCGGTTGTTTTCTTTGCTTATCTTTTTTTTCGAATCGTTTCGACATACAGCGACGAATCGTTACGATCTCGTATTACGTATGAATATACGAACGATATCGCGTTGATTCACGTGCAGCTTGAAAATTCGAAGCGCCGGAATTTCGACACTCCTTCCACATTACGAGAAAAAGGAGACGAAGAGTAATGCAAAAGGAGGAAGAAAAGAAATAGCACTGAGACCGGAAGTACAGCAAGAGATCGTAATTACTGGAGAGCGCACGCAGTATGCTGAGGCCCGACGTTAGCGATGACTAGATTTTTCCTGGTAGCACGGGAGAACGATATATATATATATATATATATATATATATATATATATATATATATATATATATATATATCTAGAGGGTGTCCTGTATTCAGTTTCTAAAATTTCTACATATTCTAAAATTGCAGTTTGGTAAATATCCCATGGTTTTCGAGATTTTGGGCTTTATTATTATTTGAAAAAACATCATCTGCTTTTGGTTTTTCGCATGCCATTTCTACAAATAATCTGAATCGACAATAACTAAGCAACTTTTCAATGTAATTAGCAGGATGTGCGTAGTACTTTTTTTTTTACACCGCAGGCTATCGAAGTCGAATGTTCGAATTGGTTTGTACGAAAATTCGGCATAGGATCTTTTTTCATATAGTTTCCTTAACATTTAAGGTTAAAAAGAAGACTTTTCTAGATAAATCAAATAATCAAGAGTATTTTTTTTAACCGGGCAAAAAAGTTATTATTCGTAGAAATGGCATGCAATAAACGAAAAGCATACGACTTTTATCTCGAAAACCGTGGGACTTGGATTAAACTGCGAATTCCAGCATATAGGGCAACGCGGGGCAAGATGATAACGCTAAGGTCATGTTCAACTAAAACAATACATATATGAGTCAGTCAAGTGTAATTATTTTTTGAACTAATCAACATTTATTAAGCTTTCAATTTTAGAAGCAAAAAAATCAGTCTTTCTGATTTGTACCGTACAACATATATTTTTAATTGAACCTTTATTATTCCCATCTTACCCCGTATGCGGGGCAAGTTGAGACAGCGCTGGGATAATGATGGTACACGAATGGTTGGCATCTTTTGCATATAAAATTGGTTTCATTCTCAATAAAAGATATTGAATTCTTGAATAGAAGATATTGACTGAATTCAATAAAAGAATTCTACAGAAGAATTCTGTAGAATTAGTCCGAATAATCTCGCTTCCACATCAATTTGATAATTTGCAAGTTATTTTTCTTCCCCTGGTCTAAACACCGGTCGAAGAGGAACCAAATCCTTTACTAGTTTCATTTCACCCTTTCTGACGTTAATCGTGTATTAATTTTAATTTATATTATTATTATTATTATATATTATATAATATAGAATATTATATTATATATATAATATATAATATATATTATATAATATATAATATATATTATATAATATAATAATATTATATATTATTATATAATAATATATAATATTATTATTATTATTAATTATTAAGTATTATACGTTAATAGTGTAATAATTTTAATAGTGGTACGTTGCAAAATATTCCGGGTTTGCGACAGCTTCTATTCATCTTGCCCCATTTGACGATTAACGAAATAACACAAAATCACGCTATAATCTTGGACATTTCTGACCAACCGTTCTTATTATATTAACGATTAGTAGTTTCATTGTGTTTACCCACCTGTCTCTAATCAATATCAGCATCGCGATACCACCGAACAAACCCAAACAAAGAAATGCTATTTGAAGCTTGCCTGGTCAATTTCCATTATTAGTAAGAAATTAACGATATTGTACCAATGCTAACAACAATCGTTGAATTTTGGCGTATTTCTTATTCTCCAATTTTTTCATTTGTTTATTTTTATTTATTTGAGTTTTTTATTCTTCAAACTCTCATTATTTTGGTTCAAATATGAAGAATGAACGGTTCAAAACTCTTGGCGCCTCAGATATCGTACTATCCCCGATTGAAGAATAGGATTCGTGGAAGAAATAGAAGTTTGGGTTTGTTTGGGTTATGTTAGGGGTTTTGGGTTTTTTGGGTTTGTTTGGCTTTGCTTGTTTGGGTTTGGGTTGTATGGGTTTGGTTTGGTTTGGGTTTTATGGGTTTGGTTTGGGTTTGGTTTGGGTTTTATGGGTTTGGTTTGGGTTTTTGGTCATAAATCATTCAGAGCATTTGTCAAGGTGCCTTGTCAAGGAATCGATCGACGGATATCATTCGTCGAAAAAGTAGAATTTTGTATTTGCGTTAAAATGTCTTGCAATGCGATGTTTGAAGTAGAATCACTCATATCCGAAAAACGAGGCGTGAATTCATCGCGCATGAATTTGATCGAGAAAATAATGTATTATCGGTACCGGCTGAATTAAAATCGAATTTATCCGTGGCGCGAGACACGTGAAATAATTTGCCGCACTCTCCAGAGCACACAAAAATATCGCCACGTTTGCTCCGCGATCTTGCAAATTCCACACCGAGACGCGATCGATGTGTATATGTATATCGATTGATAAGAAACGTCAGTCGGTACTCAATAGTACAATGGAGTACTAGATAAGAGCATCAGGTAAGAACGCGAATTGCGATACCGGCTGCGATGAGTGAGCATAGTACAGTCGGACCCCCCAATAAGAGCACCTGCAATGAGAACGCTTCCCCCACTCCGATTCGAACCCCGGCCTCGAGTCATTTCGTGTGCGGGTTTCTGAATAAGAACGCCCGGCCTAGGATAGTTGAGAGGAGTAAAATGAGGTAAATATTGTAATGCACATTTCCGTTTTAAATCATTCTCCTTATACTATGAAAAAATGTTACCATACAATACGAAATGAACAATTTTTGTTGATCGAACGTATGCATTTGTCGAGTCAAGTATAAAAATTTTATTTCCATTTATAACACGTAATGCCCGTATATTTAAAGATTTTCGTACAAAATAGCCAAAGATTCCGATAAATGATTAAAATTATTTTCGTTGTGTTGAGTCATTTTGATACGTGGGGCATTCAACTGGAGGTGGAATATTTTCAAGGGAGCCGAGTTCCTCCATTGAATATGAAGTCTCAGAGAAATGGAGTTTTTCAATGTCTTCTTTTTCGGCGGAATTAGTACTACTTTACGGTACAGACTTTGTTTGGGTTTACAACAAACTATTTTTCATAAACAACAATCTATTTTTCGTTTCTTCCGGACATCATATATCGTTGGTGATCATCCACTATTATTCAATTACTAATACGTATGAATAATATTGAGAAAAAAAACTATTTATCAAGTACAACAAATGCGATAGAGAACGTCTTGCGCATAGGCTACATGTTGAAACTCTTTCGAGCGGCCGTTCTTATTCAGAACCTCGCATGGGGGGCGTCCATAAATTGTGTAATGCAATTGGGGGGGGGGGGGGGGGGGCGTCGAGGTTTGCGTTACGTCACGATTTTAGAACTGTCAGAAATAGCAAAATTTCTACATGTTCAAGCTTTTAAATTTAAAACTTACGTTCAGAACAGATAAAGTACAAGTTCTTATTATTTTGAGAAATATAATGAAGACGAAAAACCGTCATATCGCTCGCGACTCGATACTTTAATGTAAGTATCAATATTCTAGAAAAAAAATAACTTCATATCAAGAAAAGCGGAACGAAAACTTTGATCGCGATTTCCTTGAAACTCCTTTTTTCGACCTTGTCCCAGTGAATACTCAAAAACTTATCAACGGATTTTGAATTAAAAAAAAAACATTTTTGTAATCACAGTGACTAAGGTCATACGTAGCCGATATTTAAAATTTTGATCATTACTAGTTTTTAAAATTGCTTGAGTACAAAAAAGGCCTATGAAGATAGAAAAAAAATGTCCAAACTGTCGGCATTTTGTAAAAAAAACCAAAATAAAAAAACGGCTACGCATAACGATAGATACATTTGTATCGATATCGATAAATTATTGATTTTTTATTTACAGATAATCTTTCATAAAGATATCGATGAGGCAATGAAGAGAATTTTTTTTCGTCGCCAAATCAGACTTAATTTAAAAAATCATAAAAATTGATATAAAATTAGATGAACATATACTTCATAAAAAAAGTATAAACCCGATCCTTTCATGATTAGTTATTTCTTTTAAAAAAATGCCATTATTAACGACACAGCACCCGTTACGTAACGGAATAGGGGGGGGGGGGTTTAAGCCAGGCGTTACGGTTCTGTTACGTGGGGGGGGGGGGGGGGGGGGGCAATTGGGAAATTTTGCGTTACGTAATTTATGGACGTCCCCATGCCGAAAACTGAGGGTACTCTAAAATTCTACCCCCCGGGGGCTTTTGCGTTCTTATTGGGGGGTTGGACTGTACATGAGACTGCTAGGCTGGCGTGTGTGATCGATGGACGGAGACCGATAGCATGGTAATTTCGTCGATGAAACTCGGCATACGTGAGACGATGACTTCAAGCGGCTCACGACACAACAATTATGTACGCAGCTGTAGGGTCCAAGCGCCTTGCGAAACTCGCGATGTGAGGTTAGAAGAATAACCACGAAGAACACTATAGCCTGGATAGCCAGTTCAATAATAAAATTGTGGTAGAAGTAAGGCAAAGACTCGTGCTTAATTTGCAACAAAAATATGGCCTATAGGCCGTACGGCATATTCCCAAAAATAGCAAAGTGCGAACTTTTCGTGATGGATCATACTTACAAAGGAAGATTGATTGATTGATTATTTATTGACTATGCCTTGGCAAAGCCTTCAGGCAAATGGTGTTCTTATAATTAGAGACTATAAATAGGATAAGAGTACTTATGACTAAAGATGATTTGTCCAACAATATTTTAACTATTAATATTAAATACTAAATATTAATATTAATAAACTATTAACTAAATATTAATAAACTATTAATATTAACTATTAATAAACTATTAATATTCAATACTAAATATTTAATATTAAATTATTATTATTAATTATAATAGTATTAATAGTAAAAAAAATAGTATTAATATTAAATATTTAATATTAAATACTAATTAAAAGAGAGAGGAAGAGAGAGAGAGAGAGAGAGAAGGAGAAGGACATAGAAAGAGAAATACCCTTTCTCTCTCTCTCGAGATGAGAAAAGCACATAAAAAGAATATGTCTCACCCTCTCTTGAAATGAGAAAAGTAAACAAAAGAGTATTTCTTTCGCCCTCTCTCCTTCACATGAAAAAAAGTAAATAAAGGTAATATATAATAATAACAGTATTTCTCTCTTTCTCCCTCTCTCTTTCTCTCTCTCCTTTTCTAGATAGGGAAATAAAATAAATCAGTTCTCTCTCTCTCTCTCTCCCTCTCTCTCTCTCCTCCCCCCCCCCCCCCAAATAAGGGAGAGTAATAAAATATTCATAAAAATCCCACCTCCAAGTCGAATTCCGAATGAAAATCCCTAAACTGTAGTCAAAATCCTAATGAATTTCGGATAAGGATCCGGAGCCCCCCCCCCCCCAACCGATCGTGTTGAAATTTTGCACAAACGTCCCTTTCAATATTTAAAAAAAAACCCCAAAGGGATTTTTGGCGACTCGCAATACTTTTCGAGATATTGAATTCTCAAGTTTTTTTTAAACGCACGTCGACTATTTCTACATCCTGTACGTATCCGTTCATACCTATATATGTGTTCGCTCGCTCCGTTTTGTCCAAACAAAAATACTCAAACAAACCCAAAAACTATTGCGCATTGCCAAAAAACGCTTAAGGGGTTGTCTTAAAATATTAAGACGAAGGTTTGTGCAAAGTTTCAGCTCGATCGGCGAGAGGGGGATTTTTGGAACCTTAGCCCGAATTTCATTTACCTGTACCAAGCCTCGATTTATCGTCTCCGATGCACATATCAATAATTTTCGCACGTCGATCAGTTGCTGCGCTCCGCGTGAAGTTCAATTCCAATTTAAGGATGTTGAGTCCCAAATCGCAAATGATGATAAAATTCTGAAAATTTGGTATGTTTTTGTATGAAGTATTTCAGAGGTCGTGTAAAAATTTCACGACAATTAGGAAGCTCGTTATTGAACAATTAACATTCACAAATTAAATGTTGTTTTATGGAAACTGATGTAATTTTGCAATAAGTTTTTTTTTTGACCTCTCTATTTTATAATATCTACAATATACTGAAAGCAACGGAAACAAAACGAAGTTTATTGATACATTTTTTTTTATTTCTTTTAAAAATTGTTCTTAACAAAATGTTAATTTTTTAATAACGAGCTTCCTAATCGTCGTGAAATTTTAACACGACATCTTAAATACTTCATACAAAAACATACCAAATTTTCAGAATTTTCTTATCATTTTTTATTTCAACCCTTAAGGAGGTTGAAGTAATGATGATAGAATTCTGAAAATTTGGTATGTTTTTACATGAAGTATTCAGGAGGTTGTGTAAAAATTTCATGACGATTAAGAAGCTATTTATTGAACAATTAACATTAACATGTTTCATAGGGACTCAACATCCTTAACGATAGGAAAATTCACGTTGCGGAGGGTCCGCGAAAATTCGTAAAAATGACTGAGAAATTCGTAAAAATGACTTCAGGCGTAGTGACGAATGTAGGTGGGACGTATGCGGATCCGTTTGATGCGGACCAACGTGTATGGAGAGCTAGGCCGACGAGCGTCGCACGCAGTGGTCGAACCGGCAAGAAATGTGGAACAAATGCGCGGCACAGTTCTTGATAATAGCCGCGTGCGTGGGAGAGCTTGAAAAGCTCTCGGATCCGTGGAATATTTGAATTCGTCTCATGGGCAAACAAAAAAAAAAAGAAACGTCATAACCAAGTGCGCAGTTGACAATTTGTTTTCTGGAAAATTGTCCGAGTGAGTCAACGTAAAAACGAACAATTTGCTATCACGCGAGCTTTTGGGAGGTTACAGCTATTTCGATGTTTCTTTCGTACTCCAAAAATAAAAAAAAAAGTTTTTTTCAGTGTATTGATAAAGCTTACGTATGAACGGAGACTTTTTTGGCATTTCGATAATTACGACAGTGGCAAGCCGTAGGGAAATTTCGATTTTCGACCAGAAACGACTACTTTGATTATTTGTTGTTAACAAATGGATAAACGTATGGAAAAATCGTACGGTCATACGATAGAAAATGTTATAAACTTTGCTCTGTCCGAATTTAAAGTGAATCGGACGAACAGATTTTGAGATACGACTTATGTTTCATGTGGTGGTATACCTCATATATATTTTTAATACCTACTTCGCCGAAACACTAAACGCAGTGTTCAATTCGCGCGTATTAAAGAAATTAAAAAAAACAACAATTAGGAAAAAAGTCAGTAGATCGTCCGAACAAAAGTTTCGCCGTTTTTGCCCGCATTTTTGTCCGCCAGAGCGTACCCTTTAGCGCCCATTATTTTATAGCGGCTGTTCCAGCTTACACGAGGATTGGATGCTGGGCATGCAATGCACAAAAATAGTAGCTCAGCCCCGAGAGGATCGATTATTATGCCGCATAACGATACGGCACGACGGTGGTTTGCACTTCTCGAGGCCAGGGCTGACCCTCGCGCCGACTGGCTATGCGCATACAAAGAGTCTGAAAAACGGAGTTAATAACGGTGATGAAGAGATACCGCTCTTGACCGCTGGGAAATTGTACGGAATTCGATGTTGCAAAAAAAAGCTTATCGCAAAAAAAAAACGAATGAATTACAGTGACAGGCCTTGTTTATTTATTTACAAAAATTGTAGGTTATTTAGTTGGTGCTTGGTATTATTTATTTAATACGTTGAGTATTAAATAATTGATTATTTATTAATAACAATTTTTTCTATTCCCATTTTATCATATTAATAAATATTATATGTATAATATTGAATAAATATAATATTTATTATAATTTCAATTATATACATTTAATTGTAATTATTTATTGAACCTATATAATTACTCATTATAATTATATCGGTTTATAATACTCACCTATATAATTACTCATTATAATTATATAAAATTATTTATAGATATTTATAGACATTTATAGATATATTTATAGATATTTATAGATAGAAAATTATTTATAAATAGAACCTATATAATTACTCATTATAATTAAATTTGTCTAAAAAATTTACATTAATTGGACAGCTAGATAAATAAATATTTATTTGAGTATAGATGTAAGTATTGTTATGTGAAATACATGAATGGATTAAATAAATAAATAATTCGTTCGGTATCAAATAAACACAAATATTTATTATGATAAATTATTATTATCTCTTTATAGGAACTTCTAATAATTTATTTTAATATATATATTTGTGTTTATTTGATACCGAACGAATTATTTATTATTTATACACAATACACTTTTATACACAATACATAATACACAAATATTTATTATGATAAATTATTATTATCTCTTTATAGGAACTTCTAATAATTTATTTTAATATATATATTTGTGTTTATTCAATACCGAACGTATTGTTTATTCAGTTTTTAAATGATTGTAGGCATTGTTATTTAAAGTTTCGATCTAATTCGTTTTTTACCTGTCATTTTTGTTGCATTTTGAGCATAATCATGTTTTTAAATTCATTACTGTTACATTATTTTATTATAACCAGATAAAATGTTTATTATTGAGTTCCTCATTCGATTCATTATTAAATTCTGTTTTTTATTGTTTGAACGTTTTCATCGAACTGAAAAAGAAACTCTTTTTTTAATCGTACGAAAAATTTTTTTTAGATAGATAAACGAAAATTGGTTGGGGAAATTGGGAATTATTTAGTGCATTCTGTTAAACATTGTTTAAGTTTTCAGCAATTTTATAGAGTTCGATTTTTTTCTATATACCTCAATCCGTATATAAAAATCTTTATAATAATGTTTAGGACTATTGATCACAATATCGTCGAATCTTTCGAGAAATTTATTCGTTCAAAATAAATGCACAGTTGGAGCAACAGCTGCATTCCTGCCAATAAAGTTCGAGACCCAAAAAACAAGCGCTTTATTTTTAGTCAATGGCTTTTCCAAGGCCTGTGTTTCGTTTGCCTGTGCACTGATTCTGACTGATCAAGTTGTGCATTTTCTCGGTTGGATCCGCTCGCACATATTTATACGCGAAATGGAAGTGTCCTTGCACCGTTTAAATCAGTCGAATGTACGTGCATTATCGTCGAATCGCTACACGATGAAAATTTAATTTTGTCGATACTTGCTCTTGGACGATAAAGAAAAAGGATCCTAGATTCATCGAGGCTGGAGATGAAGTTCAATACGCAATGGGATCTGAAATTTAACACATTGTTGTATTCCTATTAATTTTTAAAAAATTATGAATTATTTTCTTCAATAGCTTTATCATATTCTTCTTATTTTCAATAACTTTTATTTTTATTTATTTATTATTTCTTTTTTAAATGTTTTTTTCTTTTCAATAGCTGTATCATATTTTTTCGTATCATGATCTTTAGTTAGAATTTAAATGGACAGCGTTTTTTTCAATTTAAATTACGTCAGGAATATTGCTACTTTCTTAATTTCACAGTGACATCAAAGTTGAAATGCAATTGAAAATACCACATAATAGCCAAAAGTAGTATAAAAAATACCCAAAGTCTCAAAAATGGTAGAGATGTCTTTCCGTAAACAAAAATGATGAAAATCAGCGAATTTTTTTTCGTACCCAAAGATATTTTCCCCCAAGTTCATTTTTTTCATATATTCTTGAATACGTATATTTTGAGTAGATGCAAAATAATCGATTTTTTGTCCGTCCCAGTGGTGTTCCACCTAAATGGATTTCACTATCTTAACGCGTTCACGAACTTTCCGACAGGGTTTGGATAACTATTTTTTTTTTCAAATTCTTATCACCATTACTATACGCTCGTCATTATTGTACCGAAACATCCACGCGTTACATTCTTCGATTCTCATTTATTAAATCAAGCATATGCATCGCAAAAGTGCTATTTTACCAGGTGGGCTGTTGGGACTTTCACCGATTTATACAACTCCACAGTTATACGAGCGTACGCGTATATACCCGTAATTGAAGTTGGCTCCCCGGTCACTCGGTTGTCCCTTGCGCAAGCTACGTTTGAAACTAGTTACTCGCGTGCATTCCATCTCTTACACAAGGTAATAACATTGATTGTTTCAAGGTATATTTGCGCAACTCTCTGTATACCGTTGTACACGTTTCTTCGTCAACATATGACGTATTTCCATTTTTTTCATACATTTTTATTTTTTTACGTTTTTTCGAACTCAGATCAATTCTGAGTATGATCGTACCTACGTATATACGTAGTAGGATAACAAAAAAGGCGTTGTGGTTGATTAACTATATTTTGAAAATAAAGAAAAATCTCATTTTGGGTTCGAGAAAAAAGATGAGATTTTTCTTTTTTTTTCGAAATATTATATAATTAATATATTGGCCCAAATATTATATTCGAAATATAATTTATGTTTTGGCCCAAGATCGCATTTACACACATACGCACACACGCATATATATATATAAATGTGAGTGTGTGTATTTGTGTGTGAGTAAATTCAATCTTGGGCTAAAATTATATACATCCACCCAAATAGTCTTTGGTCGTAGAATACTCCGAATCAAAGAAAATTACAATAAATTCACACACACATATATATATATTAGGTGTAGTAAAAATAAATTCATTATTTTCGCATGAAATTGAAGGCAAAAATAATGGATTTCTTTTTACTACACCTAATATATTGATAAATGAATTTATTGTAATTTTCTTTGCTCCGGAATATTCTAAGGAGAAAATCATATATATGTATTTATGTATTTATTTATTTACTCTCGTTTATTCACTTATAATCATTGCCTTTCCTCCAGAATGTTTTTAAAATTCGAAATATTCCAGCAGTAAGAAAACGATAATTATAATATCCCCCGAATGGAAATGAAATAGTGTCGCAGTCTGCATCGTCAATTCTTCATTATATTTCCGTGGATGAGACGTCGAATCTTCATCATATTTTTATTCCTTTATTTCGATTATTACTGTAAATATTTTTGAACACTTCCCGATGGCAGATTACCAACATGAGATATTCAAAAATAGTCGACCAAATTTAATATACCAAAATATGCTAAAAAAAAATCTATAAAGTGTGAACGAGAAGAGTCATTGTCATTGCACTCCAACGATGCATGCTGCAGTGTCAGGAATGTATTGATAATTATTCATACATCTTCCAATTGGGAAAGTACGAAAGTTACGCCGTGCCTGCCGTGCACGCGTGCGCCGAAGGTGAATTCGGGGCCGAAACAAAGGGCGTGTGCTTTTTTTTCAACACCGGTCCCTCATGCAAGCACGGGGGGCCACGCGTCGTAGAAATTCCATTTGTCGTCGCTTAAATGCATCCGAAACGATTGTTTTTTTTTTCTTCTCTTTTCGCCGCGGGGGAATTCAGCTGAGCTACAACAGCCGGTATTTTTTTTTCCCCAGACGCTTTTGTTTCCCCTGAAAATGCGCCGACGATGACAACGCGACTCTTTTGTTCACCGAGCACCGCGCAAGTATCACGCACGTGTACCCGCAATCGCAATAACGACGACCGCGTGCCTAGGATTTTTGCGATACACCTCGCGAAAATCCAAGAACGCGTCGTTGTTCTGTTTGTAGAAAATAAACGTTTTTTTGTAATATTCAAAAGTGGCGGCAGAACGGTGCTTCGGAGACGGTTGCCAACTGAGTTGTTCCACGGCGTGCAGCCTAGCGGCTGGTGCCTCGATCTCAAACATCAGAGCCAACAATTTTTGAATTCGTAACACTAATACTCTCTGTGTGAACCTAAAAAATTCATAGGAAAGTGAAAATTCAAATAATGGCACGTCATTGAAAAAATGTTATATTTCTTGTGAGTTTTTTACTATAATGTTTGTGAAATAAAAACGTAGTTTATTAAATTATTTTTTTGAGGAACTTTAGGTTCACGTGGATGGTCGTTATGCTGTCTAGGAGTGTGCAAAATTTCAGAATGATCGATCGGACGGTTCTTGAGTTATCTTGTACGAGGTACACGAGAAAGTGGTTTTCGGGAAAACGCGTTTAACACGGAAGATACCTTAGGCGACGAAATAATGGTGATTTTCATTATTTTTTTTTTGTTTTCGAGGAAAGATTTGTTTACCATTCTGAAGACTTAGGGTATGTTTCATTACTACTTTCGATTGTCTTGGCTTTATTTTCAATTAATTTTTGAAACTTGCGGAAGTATGGCACGGTCTTTTGCACGGATTGCGGCGGCCGTTTTCAGATGGCGTGACACGTAGCGTCGGCGGAATCAATCTGAAACAAACCAACGAAGATTTTTCCTTTATTAACACCCATACGCAGAATATGAACCAAGAAAAAGTGAGAAATTTTGAAAATCGTTGAAATGGTACTCTTTGAAAGAAAAAGATGAAACTTTCCGAAAAAATGGCTACATTTCGCAATGACAAAAAATTTCTTTAATTTTCAAAAACATTCAGGATCATGTTTTAGACAATGAGATGAGAAAGGCATATACCAAATTTCATAAAAATCGGTCAATTAGTTTTATAGCTATACGTCACATCAGCTTTGTTAATGAAGTTTAGGAGACCGTGCCATACCGCCACTGTTTGTAAAGATTGACAAATAAGCAAATCACCATGTAACAGACAAATGTAGTAATGAAATACCTAAGTCTCATACCGAGACTTAGCATACCCTAAGTCTCAAGAACGGTGAATAAATGTTTCTTTAAAACAATAATGAAAAACAGCGTTTCTGTGAAAGATTTATCGAAATCCATTCAGTAGTTCTCGAATCATAAAGGGACAAACGTAGGGACCCTACAGTTTTATTATATGGAGATTTATATTTACATATATATACATATGTATGTATATGTATGCATACATACATACATTCATACATATATATATATATATATATATATATATATATGCACCCTCTTATTCGCGTGTGCCTTTCCAGTTCGAGTGCAACCGCATAAAACCATGAACCCTTTGTTTCTTCAGTTAATCGCCATCTTTGTACTTATTTTTCTCTTTGATAGAAATAAGGGTGACCCGCAGACTCATTATTTTTTCCTTCTACTTCTTGTTCCATCCAATCGCTCTTCTTGGCTTGCCACACCATTTGAGAATATGGTTTATATAAAATACACACGCACTATGCACAAATTGTTGACACGCATAGATAATAATAATAAAGAAATAAAAATAATTATAATAGTAATTACAATAAATAGTAATAACAATGATAACGATGATCATAATATAAAATGACGATAAGGGTTAATAATAATAATGACGATAATAATAAATAATAATAATAATAATAATAAGTAGTGATAATCATAATGATAATGATAATATCCACCAACAATAACACGATAATATTTATAACAATAATCATAATGCTATCAACCAACAATAACAAGATAATAATCATTATAATTATTATAGGGCGAGACTTGTACAAATAATAACATTAATAAATAATAGCAATGAAAACGGCCACGAATTAATACAGAACCAATTATTTGATTTGCATAGCTTGGCCTGGAATTCATTTTTTCACCTCGAGTAGATAGGAAACCAATGGGAAGCGTGCGCTCGAGCGAACATACGCGTGAAGAATCTTACGATTTTTTAAATGATAGTTACGACGCGAGGCGGTCTGGAAATAAATCATGGCGTTACACAAGCAACTTCCGTATGGAGGAAGACAAGGAATTTTGCTGTGTGAGAATAAAGGCTTCCAGAATTTTCCTGCACTTTGTTTCATCGTAATATATATATATGTGTGTGTGTGTGTGTGTGTGTGTGTGTGTGTGTGTGTGTGTGTGTGTGTTAGAATTGTGTAAGGATTCGTTCGAGGGGTGGGAATCGTCGCCAGTGTACAGGGTGAGTTCGTTACGTGATTTTCGTTACTCGTTGCGTCATGCGTTTGCGTTTGCAACGACGTAAAAATGTTCAGAACTTAACTCGAAATTTTTATTAAATACTTAATATCGTTTGATAACATTTACTTAGTAAAGAAAAATAGTAATTTAATAAATTTAATTTAAATTTAATTGATTACGAAATGGTAATTTCATTAAAAAATCACTGTTATTTAAATTATACGGAGGAAACGAGAGAGATTGTTATATTTTTGAACGAATCGAAAAAATGAAATTCAATTTTAAGAAAAAAAATGAGTTTTAATGATATCACTCTGAAAAGGCACAACAAATGGAAGTTTTTCGAATTTTATCAATAAAACGATTTTTTTCAAAGCAATTGAATGAATTTTTTCCATTTGATTGGACATATATTTAATTATAATTAATTTTTCCAGTAAAATTTGAGTCTAAATGCAAAATGTTCAAATTATTTTCTGATCTTCATCGTTGTTACTTTTTTTCCAACAAAATTTCAATACCGATGATTTTGTATTGCAATAAAAATGTATAAAATTTTCACAATTTCATCATTAGTACTATTTTTTTTTATAAAAATTTAATTGATTATTCCCTGTCCGTTCCACTGTATAACTATTTATTTCATTTTCTCGGTTAAATTTGAGTTAACATTTAGATTATTGAAACTACTTTCTCATCATCATCATTTTCACTTTTTTGGCAACATTTTTATAAAAAGAATCTTCTATTGAATTACTGTTGGATAAATTAATTGAACGAAAATTGAATTAATGAAAATACCATTTATATATTTAAAGATTGCAAACGTGCAAGCACCCAAGCTCGTTACGTCACATACTTTTGTTTTATCGGGTTGCTGGGTTTATCCCTCGACGCCTGCCTTTGCGCTTGCATTTATTGCGTTCACGAGAATCGTAAAAGGTTCTGCTTCGCCTGTTCCCGTTCGGTGTAGGAAATAGATCAACAAAAATCTGAATTTATAGTGACGCATTGCTCGTCCGGCTGTGATGATGAAAAAAAACGAAATTGTTCAGCTTTGAGTGGCGATGAACGAATTGCAGAAGAGTGTGCATTCTGATGAAACAGCACCTTGTTGTAGGAGGAAGTTAACGCGAACACGGGCACTCGGGGCAAATATTTGCTTTCGTGAGAGAGAGAAAGAGAGAGAGAGAGAGAGAGAGAGAGAGAGAGAGAGAGAGAGAGAGAGAGAGAGAGAGAGAGAGAGAGAGAGAGAGAGAGAGAGGGAGAGAGAGAGCAACACGTCGACGATTTATCAAATTAATGAGCATACTGTTACTGCTACGTGTAGCAAATTCCATAAATGCATATATATAAGGAAGATTCAAAAAAAAAGACTCTTCCTGGCCATAGCAAAAATATTTACTATATGCTTGAAAAGCAACTTTCACGATTAGTGACCCCAATCTATTTTATAACCTGGCGCGAGCTCTCCTAAAATATATTCTTAATTTTTACTCAAAAATATGGTCGTCCGCATAATCAATAAAAATAAGAGTTGCAAAATAAAATTAAAACAAAATAAATTACTGAAATAAAAATATAACTAAAAATTAAATCAAATGGACAAAATGTGTTCAAAAGCTAATGGTCATGCTTATCGTAGGAAAAATAATTTAATTGAATTCTTTTCCTTGGGGTGGAGTACGATACTACATTCAAAAATGAATTTTGGGACACCTGACGAGATTGATTATTTTATACAAATTTTGAACACATTTGTTTTTATTTTTATTTAATACGAGAAAAATTGTGGTTTTCCAAGCGAATGAAACGACGTCTTATTGACCTTTTTTTTAACTATATTTACTATTTACTACCATCTTTTTTGCTATGGAAAAGGAGCGTCTTTCAGACTAACTTATATATATAATATATATACACACACACAAATATATATATATATATATATATATATATATATATATATATATATATATATATATATATATATATATATATATATATATACATACATATAACTTCGCATACGGTATCAGAAAATAACGGAGTAGGAAGGGAAGGAAAAAACAATCGCGTGATTCAACGTGTCTTTGAGGACAGGACACTTGCGCCAATAAAGTAACTCAAGTTCGATAAATTTATTGGACAACGAGTATTGTGTAAAAAAAGGCTCGACTTCTTGGCACTCCCTGTAAAGCACTCTGTAAAAAAAAACATTTGAAGATTGCGATGTAGGGATATTACCATTTACGATCTATTTTCGATCAACTTTCAAGTGGGTTTCTTTTTTGCGCAAGCTTTCAAGCACGGAAGCTCCCGAACGTCGAACTTTAGATGCGTTTGTGTGTGTCTATACATATATGTATATATATATATATATATATATATATATATATATATATATATATATATATATATATATATATGGTGACAATTATAATATGGTTTTTAATCATTTTGCAAGTACTTGAAAAAAAATATAGGGGGTATTTTCGTGACACGTAGTATTTACGAAAAGAAAATGAGTATTCTGAAAAAAAATCAACATTCCGTTTTAAGTACAGCAGAATGAAGATAATTAAATTTCGAATACGAAAGACTGCTGATTTTTTTTTATGCATCGCGTCCTGAAGGAAAATATTATCAAAGATGCCTTTCTAAATGGACAAATGGAATTGAAGTCCATTTGAAAAAAAAACCGTTTTTTAAGGAGCGTTTCAAATGTTGTGTTTAACTATTTTTATCATCGTCTGACAGTTTTGTAACAAACCATCTAAATCCTCACAAAATCCCATTATTGTTATATTTAATAATATAATAATAAAATAAATAAATTTTATATTTAATAATATATTATTATTTATCATTATATTTTAATAATATATTATTATATTTAATAATATAATAATAAAATAAAATATTAATTTTATTAAATTAATATTAAATTTAAAAAATAATATTAAGTAAAATATTTGCAAATAATTCATTAATTTTGTTGCGCAATTCATGCAAACTAGATGGCGTTAGTTGAATAAAAATTTGCTCAAAGTTCACTTATCGCGAGAATGCGGGATTCAAATGTGCGTAAAACTCCCCGAGAGTGGAAAATAATATCAAATCGACCAACGTGTGTGAAAAATGTGGCGTTGCTCTGTGCTAGCAAAAGCAAAACTGCTTCGAAGCATTCCATATACATCACAAAGGAATGTTACGACATCATCTGACAAGTCACACGCTCTTTATTGCTTTACAACGAGCCACCTGATAAAGTTTTGCAAAAACTAAAAAATACGCGCTTTTTTCAAATTTATTGAAACTAACCATAAAGTCAACTATTTTTTTGTTTTAACGTTGTTAAGTTATGAAGAGTTAATTATCTTCATTCTGTTGAACTGAAAATGGAATTCGTATTTTTTCCGGGCAAATACTACTCGTCACAAAAATACGCTCTATTTTTTTCAAAGAGAACTACCAAAACCTTTAAGGGGGAATACTTTTAAGGGGGGATACCTTTCGGTGAGGAAAAAATTGTCGATTTTCATGATTGAATTGATCATCAATCATTTCATGATTGGTCTGAAAAACATCTAACGAAGATTTTTCTTTGAGAAATACTCATACGCAGAATATGAACGACGAAGAAGTAAGAAATGTTGAAAATTGCTGAAATAGCACGCCCGAAACAAAAAAAAATGAATTTTCCGTAAAAAAATTCTCCATTTAGCAATTAAAAAATACCTTTTTTTATTTTCAAAAACATTTAGAGCCATCCTTTGACCACTACCATTCCAAACATTTATACCAAAGTTCTTCAGAATCGGTCGATTAGTTTTTCAGCTGTACGTGAGCCAGTTTGGAAAATGCAGTTTAAAACACCGTGGCATGCCTCCGCCATTTTTGAAGATTAATAAAAAAAATAAAAATACGATGCCACAGCTAAGAGTAAAGCCTTAGGCCACAGCAACGGGTATAAAATCATGTGCGAATTTAACAATTTTTTTCGTATGACAAATGAAAGTATCATAAATATAATTACACATTTATTTAGTATGAATATCAAGCTGTTAGAATTTTTTTCATGTACAAAATGGCCGACTACTCGAAACTTCTCGAAACAGTTTTTTTCCAACTGGCGCGACAAATAACTTCAACAATTTTCACTAAATTTACTTCAAATTTAAAGGGATATTTCTGATTACGGAAATACTGATTTCTGTAATCAGAACGGAATTTCTGATTAATCGAAAACTTTTCATTTTATGAGCAGTTTATGAGCAGTTATAACGAAATTTTTCACTGAAAATTCATTTCTTAAGTTCAAATACCTACAACTTTTGAACGAAACAATATTTTTTAAATTCCGTACGTACTTCCCTCGGTATTCTAATGTAGATTGACGAGAATTTTTGTTTTTGGTTCTGGGTAAAAAATATTAATAGTCGGCCATTTTGTACATCGAAAAAAAAGTTTCTCACAGCTTGATATCCATACTAAATTGATGTGTAATTAATTTTACGAGTGAATCACTTTTTCACACGAAAAAAAAATTGTTAAATTCGCACATGATTTTATACCCGTTACTGTGGCCTCAGGGCTTAATGAAACATACCCCAAGTCTCAAAAACAGTGAAGAAATGTTTAGTTAAAAAAAAAAAATAATGAATATCATCCCCCTTAAAAATTGTATTTTTCCCGCTCGCAAAATGCAATAGCTTAAAAAACACATGGCCACCTTGTAACTGTCATTCCGTATGTACACATGTGTTGTATTTCTCTGTGTATCCGTGTATGTATATGAACACGTAAATACTCCACTTGTGTACTGGCGACTGACCCCGCGTGCGCGAGGGGTGAGAGTACATGGGCGCACCAATTCATTTATCCCGGTGAGCCGGGTGCGATACCAGGGCCGTATCTCCACTCCAATGATTCACGCAGGATGTGGGATGTTACTTGCATCCGTGATAACTTTGGGGCATCGAGATCGAGGCACTCGGCGAAACGAGCACCGCGCATCCATTACTCCTTTATGCGGCGTGGTATCGAGCGTGT
The DNA here is from genome assembly GCA_951751655.1 of Ophion costatus. NCBI lineage: Eukaryota > Metazoa > Arthropoda > Insecta > Hymenoptera > Ichneumonidae > Ophion > Ophion costatus. The sequence goes on from OX632361.1 coordinate 39,182,212, forward strand.
TATCTGTACGGACTACATACCCGATATTGATGTGCAGCATATTAGTCCAGTTAAAGAGACGAAAACCCAGCACTTTTTAGCTTAGAAAATGACTTTTTGCACTGCAGGTAGATAGTTGCGTACTGCAAGTAAGCCCAATGAAATTTTGCCCTTCAACTCGCCCCAACCCCTAAGAAATAGGGGTTGAAAACTTAAAATCACCGTATCTCGATAATTATGAGCCCGATCAAAAAGGGTGTCAAACAAAAGTTGTTTGGAATAATAAAGTGCGTATAAAGTTTTCTTATGTCCAATCCCCTATCTTTGAAAATAGCGGCACAAAAACGATTCGAAAATTCATGTTTTTGTGCCGCTATTTTCAAAGATAGGGGATTGGATATCAGATAGGTTTATATGTATTCTATTATTCCAAACAACTTTTGTTTGAAACATTTTTTGATCGGGCTATTAATTATCGAGATACGGTGATTTTTGAGTTTTCAACCCTTATTTCTTAGCGATGGGGCGAGTTGAAGGGTACCATTTTATTGGGGTTACTTTCAGTATGCAACCATTTATCTTAAGTCAAACATTCATATTCTACGCTAAAAAGAGTTGGGTTTTCGTCTCTTTTACTGGACTATATATACCAATGGAAAGGTATAGTCGTATGGAATTGCTTTGTTGCTGTTTGTCTGATTGTGAGACCACGAATCGTATGCGCAAGCTTGTAAGCCTGGGGGCCAAAATATACGTCTTCGATATTTTTTCCTGATCGGAGTATTGACATGACGAGGTCGGGATTTTACACACTATTGATACATAGTCTTGCCGAATTTGAGTATTTTTTTCAATGAAAAATATTGATCAACAGCGAAGTTGTTATTGTTTAAGGGGGGAGATGCCTTTCAACGAGGAAAAAATTGCTGATTTTCATGATTTTTTTTACGAGGACAGAATTTTCCGCCATTTTTGCAACTTAGGGTATGTTTATTATTACTTTTGGCTGTTGCATAGTATTTTTTTAATTGATCTTTAAAAATGGCCAAGTTATGACACGGTTTTCTAAACGAGTTGCGGCGAACGTTGTCGGCGGCGTGACACGTAGGTCGGCAGGATTAAACTGAAAAAAAGCCAACGAAGATTTTTCTTTCGTTAACCCTCATACACAGAATATGAACCAAGAAAATGTGAGAAATGCTGAAAATCTATTACATGGCACGCCTTGAAACAAAAAGATTGAATTTTCTGAAAAAAATGCTACATTCTGCAAAAAAAATACTTCTTTTTTATTTTCAAAAACATTTAGAGTCGTGTTTTACGCAATAAGGTTTGAAAGGTTTATACCAAATTTCATCAGAACGACTCCATTCGTTTTTCAGCTATACGTCACGCCACTTTTGAAAATGCAGCTTAGAAGACCGTTTTTGTAGATTAGCAAAAAAATACCATGTAACTGCCAAAAGTAGTTATAAACCATACCGTAAATCTGAAAAACGGTGACGAAATCTTTCCTTATAAAAAAAATCATGAAAATCAGTCATCAATTTTTTTTCGCCTAAAGGCATCTTCTTCTAAACAATGTACGACCGTTGCTCCATGGCCAATCGGTGGTGGCGGTTCTGGCAACTAGGCTCAGGCGAGATAAAAAAAAGAATGTGCTTTTAGTATTATAATGAAGGTTCAGAATAACCGGAAACAATCTTTTAAATTTTGAAAATTACGAAAATGGCAAGTTGTAGAAAAATTTCGATTTCCGACGAAAAAAGCCACTTTAATCATTTGCTATAAGCGAATAGATAAACATATCGAAAAAGCATCGGGTCATACGATAGAAAATGTATGGACTTAAAATCCATATTTTCAACTATTTTAACCAGGTGTAAGCCTTTGAGCAAAAAATTCAGTATTGTCCTCAAAACTGCGCGACATGTTGATATGGCTAATATTATACATATATATATATATATATATATGTGTGTATATACACACACACATATATACGTGAGTTTGCATGTATTAGCGCGAATCCTTGAATCGAATCAACATCGAGTCACGTCAATGCACCGAGAAGACAAAGACCGAACCACTCCGCGAATAACGCTAAAATGCATTCACAAAAGCCAGCATTATTATCATCACCATGTCACGTATTTTCTTTGTCCCGATAAATTCTCCAGGATAACAGAACTTTCAGAGATAAATGCAAATAATAACCGTGCAACAAAGGAAAAACGTAAATACTGAATTTATGTATTCGATAATAATAAAAATAAATAATAATTTATGAAGATACGAATCATTGACAACTGTACAGTAAACATTTTTTTCCCCTCAAAGGATTTCACATGCCGGGAGTAAATCTCGTGGGTACAGAATATAAAAATTATAACAGCAACGATAATAATAATGATATTGATAATAATAATGGCAAGAACAAAAATGGCAATGCCAGTTATAACAATGGCTGCACCCATTACAATATTTATAACAATAACAACAATAGTAATAATAGTTAGGAATTCTTGTTGCGTTGAATCAAAGATTCTTTTATCGTAAGAAAATAACGAGAGTCCAAATTCGCAGCGATTAATTATAATTGGTGTAAACTCTGTTTGTCGTCAGATTATTGCAATAATTTTTATAGATCGATAAAATTTAACAATTAACGTCGCACGAGAATCGCAAGTGGGTTGCTCGGGAACTGGAGAACGGGTGCCCCTTTGACCGTCGATTTTTGGACGCCTTGCCTGGAAGGCTCTTGTGCCTTCCTAGCAGCTCTGAAGCTTACAACCCCCTTGACAGTCCTACAGCCTCATATAGTCCAAAAAGACGAAAACATTTTTCGTCTCAGCATTTTTAGCGTAGAATTAGAATTTTTTACTGAGACTAGATGGTTGCATATTGAAAGTAACCATAATCAAATATTGCCCCTCAACTCGCCCCAACCCTAAGAAATAGGGGTTGAAAACTTGAAAATCGCCGTATCTCGATAATTAATAGCCCGATAAAAAAATGTTTCAAACAAAAGTTGTTTGAAATAATGAAATATGTATAAAGTTATCTAACGTCTAATCCCCTATCTTTGAAAGTAGCGGCACAGCAACGCGAGAGCATCGTAGACAAGTATGCAGCGATATGTCTACTCCGCTCGCACGCGCATCAAACTCGAATTTTCTAATCGTTTTTGCGCCGCTATTTTCGAAGATACGGCGGTGGACGTTAGATAACTTTATACGGATTTTATTATTCCAAACAACTTTTGTCCAAACCATTTTTTTATCAGGCTATTAATTATCGAGATACGGCGATTTTAAAGTTTTCAACACCTATATTTCGTAGGGCTGGGGCGAGTTGAGGTCCAACATTTCATTGGGTTTGCGTTTAGTATGCAACCATGGTACTTCAGTCAAACATTCGAATTCTACGCTAATAGTGCTGAGTTTTCGTCTCGAAAACCCACGAAAAAGCTTTCCCTCCAATGCTTCCTACATTTGTCGCCGTCGATATTCGCGATCGCGAAACAATGCAGCTCGATGTGAATCTGAAGCGACCGCATCGCTGAATGAAATTGGACTCGTACCTGGCACGGTTCGCACGCAAGACGTTATCTTTCCATTGCGGATTTTCGCTCACGCACGTTTGTCCTTAGTGTGTACACTGTGAGTCTCGGAACAACGTTGTTGTTGCGAATGGAGAGATACGAAGAACCTGATTCTTCCGTTGGCTGTTCTCGATTGGCTGGGTCTTCTTGCTTGCGAGCTCCTCGCATTCGCGATCACGTTTCGCAACCAACTATAAATAGACTATGCGAAGGATTTATGGGTTGTTGTTTACATATACGTTCGTATCGACTGGGTATTGGAACCCTGTCCAAAATCGTCGAATATACACATATTAGGTGGTTCCACGCGAAGCCGCCCACTGGTGATAGATGGCGTTAGGTACACGACTTTCTCGTATTAGAAGGTGACACTCCAAATGATGATAGGTCCATAGAGTTCCTCTCGAACGCCACAGGTGACATTTGTCTAACGCCGTGACAACGTGTATTTTAAGGGGTTACATCTAGCTAGAGGGTCGGAGAAAATCACCAAATACCGATTTTCTTTTTCTGGGAAACGGTTGGTGAAAAAGAAACGCATTTTTTTGCAAAGGTAGGGAAAGGCGGGGCTAGATGATAACGCTAAGGTCATGTTCAAATAAAACAATACATATATGAGTCAGTCAACTTTAATTATTTTTTAACCTGATCAGCATTTATTAATCTTTTAGTTTTGGAAGCAGAAAAATTAGTCTTTCTGATTTGTACCATACAATATATATTTTTTATTAAACCTTTACTTTTCCCATCTTATCCCGTATGCGGGGCAAGACGAAACAGCACTGGGATTATGATGGGCCACGAATTATTGACAACCTTCGTATATAAAAGTGACTTCGTTCTCAGTACATCAATTTGATAAGCTAATCGTCTAAATTCTGTAGAATTAGTCCGAATAATCTTGCTTCCATATCAATTTGATAATTTGCAAGTTCTTTATCTTCCCCTGGTAGAAACACCGGTTGAAGAGAGATCAAATGCTTTCCTAGTTTAATTTCACCCTTTCTGACGTAAATAGTGGTACGTTGTAAAACATTCCGGGTTTGCGATAGCTTGTAGACATCTTGCCCCATTAGACGGTTAACGAATTAACAAAAAATCACGCAACAACCTTGAAAATTTCTGACACACCGTTCTTATTATATTCATAATTAGTACTTTTATTGTGTTTACCTACCTGTCTCTTATCAATATAAGCAACTCAAATGAACTAAAACGACGTTAAACTTTACCAAAAATGACATCGTTTTGTCAAAAAATCGATATTGTTTTCTCACTCGAGACGCGTGCTTCCACCATGGTTGATACTTTCCCCGATACCAGTTCCCCTACATGTATGGAAGTTTGAACAAACACCAGAAAATACAGAAAATCAACGAAAACATGGCCGCGGGCAGATGTCGAAGTTTTTTTGGTGACGTCTGGACTGTCTCTACCTAAAACGGTCCATCAGAAATCTAAAAACCAAACGGGTTATTCGAGTTGACAATAAATATGAGTCGTTGACGATCGTCGATTTTTTAAATCCCTTTTTTTAACAAAGTGCGGACGAACTAAAACTTGAGCACACAAAATCTATGGAAAAAGTCGTCATTTTTACGTAACTATTGAAAAATGAAGATCGGTTTTCAATAAGTGAGATCGTCAACGACCTTTAAATGTTTCTCGTCGTATTTCTTGTAAATTTGGAAACAATCCATCCAGTGGTTCTCGATATATCGTGTCCACCGGTTTTGAAAACAGTGTTTCGAGAACAACGCGTTAAGGGGCTATACCAGTGTGAACGCTAAAAACATGGGTGATTTTCGGGAATTTTTTGGAAGAAAAGTACTCAATTAAATGTTTCGGAAAATTGAGAATATATTTGCCTATATTTGACCTATATTATATAATTTTTTCATAGAGAAATATTGAGATAGGCTTCGGAGGCGCCAAAAAAAAGTTCCTCCACTGGTGATATGATTCCGCCCAATTGAGTAGCTGAAACCGAAAAAGGAAAAAATGTTCCTAAGCTGGAAGGTATTTCCTGTACAATGATGTAGGATTTTCGAAAAATATCAAAATCTCACAAAATGGCGTAATTATGAAAAAAGTCTGTTTTCTGGTCTATAAAATGGTCGTTTTTTTCAATGCCAAATCGTCAATTTTCATCCAATGAAAAATATCCTACGTCATTGTAGAGTAAATATATTCAAGAGTACTCAGTTCAAATTTCAAGGCAATCGGATAATTGCTCTTTGAGTTACAATGTCAGCAAATTTGGCAAATATTTGCTTTTTAGAAGGTCAGAAAGTTGCTCTTTAGAAGGCTCCCATTCGGGGAGTATTAGAGATACGGCCTTGAAATTTTTGCAAAATATTGTTGAAAGTATAAACTGTCGAAAGAGGCAAAAAAAAAATCGATTATTTTAAAGTGTCACACTGGTATAGCCCCTTCAAGTTTGAAGTATGGTGCTGCCATCGCTCGCCTACTGCTAGAAGCTGCAGCTCGTTCAATTTTGGTGATAATTCAATGAAATTTTCAGGGAATATAGCTAAAAAGTGGTACTATCAAATAAAACTATCTGTGGAAAATGCAATGTGTTGACCCACCTACGTAGATGTAGCCCCCTAATTGGCTTTACAATGGCAAGTTTTCTTCCAAATAAGTCACACTTGCGGTAGGTTGTGTTCCATCATTTTCCGGGTAAGAAAGACAACGCGTATGTCGAACATGCTCTGTCGAGTACAAGGTGCAGGGAGTTTCTTCGCCGCTTCTAAAGTTGTGATTTCGCCATGGCCAAAAAAGAGTCGTGTATTATTTACTAGCTGCTGAAACATCAGAAAGCATCACTGGGGATTGATGTCAACTGTAACAGATGCGTTGGAAGCGAGCTCTCCACGAGAAGAGGTCGAAATGGGAGAGTCCTCATGACAAGTTGGTTTTGCAGCACGACAATGCCAGGTTGCATGTTGCTCAACCCGTTGACAAGTACTTGAAAGCAGTCAAATGGGAAATCCTACCCCAACATCAACAAATTCCTAGATGACTGGATTGCCTCTAAAGAAACCGAATTCTTTCTACGTGAAATCTGTTCGTCGACCGAAAGATAGCCCAAGGTCGTCTGCTCCGATGGACAATACTTTGAACATCGTAATTTGTAGAAATGGCGCGCGAAATCCCAAAAGCAGATGATTTTTTTTTTTCAAATAATAACACGAAACCCAACATCTCTAAACCCATGGGACTTTTACTGCATTGCCATTCCAGCATATGGCAGGACATTGATTACAGAACACCGTTAATATACAAACCCACACTACACTTATGCACACATCAGAAACGTCATCGATTCGTACAGCAATTTTTTTGAAACATATAAATATTTCCCTCACATTATTTTACTTAATATATGTTTATTACTTTCATCCACCATGTCAAACTTAAAATACAAATACTTCAACTTCGTGACATCTGAAATGGAGCATGTCATTATTTTGACGAGATCCATTCTATTCCTAACTCAATTGTTTTTATTCAGTACGTTACACTCCAATTCAAATATCTAAGCTTATGCTTTTTGAAATGTAATTACGTACTGTTGCGATCGTCCAAACATTTCTCAATCCCTCATCCATATTATTTCCAAGTAATTCATATGACAAACCACAAAACCATCTGCGCGGAAAATAATTACGTAATAAAATTTACTAACAAGGATATTATGATTTTCGAAGAAGTGAAGAGGTTTTTCTCATCAGGGAGTTCAGCAACTCTGTGCCATTAATCTCGGAGACGCAGATGATCTCGTGGTTGCTTATTGGCGTCTGATAGACCACGAGAGAGCTTCCGGTTCTCGGAGTCTGTTCGTCGTGATCGCTCGTAATTTTTTGTACCAATATATATACATACGTATATATATATATATATATATATATATATATATATATATATATATACACTTTGCGATGTTACAAATGATTCATCAACACAAGCGAGCTTGAGCGACCAGAGTCGAATCACGTCACTGCAAAAAAGCGATCGTAGCTGAAATGCGCGTGTTCAGCACGTGCGGTTTCACGCGATTCAGAAGGAAAGGAGAGAAGTCGCTTGAATATATGCACACACACACACATATATATATATATATATAAAGTAACTGAAGCAGCTGCTCGCGCGTAATTTGAGAATGTTTCACGAAAGAGATTGAATTTGCACGTTTCTCGAAAATCATAAAATACCACTTATCCATTTAGGCAAACTGAAATCATTCGAGTCCTCCAGACAAAAAAAAATAAAGTATAACTTACATTTGGAGCCCCCGTTTAGTTAATTTTTCTCCTTTTTGTGCTTTCGGGTATTACATTTCCTTCCTTCCAAAATTTCAAAAATTAAGAAAATGGCAAGTTGTTCAGTTCAATTTTTGGCAAAAAAAAACAACGTTAGCCTCTTATTTTTAACATTTGGATATGCATATCCAAAAATCATCCGGCCATACGATAGAAAATGTTAATAACTATGCTCTGTCCGAATTTATGGTGAATCGTACAAATAGATTTTCGAAAAACGCCATAACTTGCCGAATTTTTGGAATCATTACAAAATCTTTGACGCGAAGTAAAGTTACGACCCTAGACTATAAAACTAGGCAATGAAAAAATCGTTTTTTTTTTATTTCGAGCTTATGCAGACATCTTGAAAAAAGAGCGAGAAAAAAGTTCAAAAAATAATAAAACTATGCCAAAAAAAAACGTTGATTTTTATTTCAGGCCTACGCAGATCCCCTTAAAAAAGAGGCAGAGTGAGACAGTGCCTGCTTCGGCAGGAAAAAAAATACCTCGGGTCGAGATCCTACCGATGGTTTACGCAAAATGGAACATTGTTCTGTGGAGACCCCCCCCCCCCCCCCCCCCCCGTATCAATGACAAAACGCATTGAAAAAAGCAATTTCAAACATCACCGCAGTCGATTTTCCGACGCGCGAAGAATCACCGATTTTTCCACATTGAATGAATGAATTAAACAATTATACCTGATCACCATCATCGATCGATAAATCGTCTATTTTCCACTTATTTCTCCAGATCCAGTGGTAGAGAGCGCGCGAGGTCAATGGTCATCTCAATGAGATGAGGAACAAACTTGGGGTCATGAAGACAGCCGAGTGACGAGACACTATAGATGAAGGAAGATACGCGAAGCCCCTTAAGAGCCTGAAAAGATAAAAGATAATCCAATATGGCCTGGTGCATCCGGACTATGGGACTGGTGACGACTTTGATCGCACTGGCGGTCCTCGTTTCGGGACATCCCGAGGGACCGAACGTTTGCGTTCGACAGGAAACGTGAGTTTAAACGTTTTGTAGTCAAATCCTCAGAGATTGGCGTTTGCATCGTTGGAGTGCAATAAAAATGTTTTTTTTTACTTCCTCGAATTCCTTTAACTTATTTATAAATAAATAACAAATAACGAAATTAACTAATCATTGATCATGCATTATTAATTAATCAATAAACGACAAATCATTAATTGACAATCAATTAGTCATCAATAATAAATTAATAGTTTATTAATAATGGATATTATTCATTTTTTATTATAAATTCATTAAGTGACAAAATATGATTCATTATTCACTATCTACTTGATTAATTGAAAATGATTATTTATTTATTTATAAATCAAACGTAATTAATTATCAATCAATTAATTGTTTAATTAAGCATGATTCTTTATTAATTAATTATTCAATTAATCGAACATAATTAATTATTAATTGACCGAACAGTAATAATTATGAGATAATGTATAAGTTAAACATGAGTATTATTTATTAATGAAACATAATCAATTCTTGGTCAATAAAGGAATTAAACATTATTTACTAAACATGATTTATTAAACATTGGTTATTAAACATTATGTATAACGAATAATGATCAATTATTCGTCAATTTTTGGATTAGTCCCTATAAGAGTGGCTTTACCGATTGACTTTACAAATTGGCCTGTTTCATGTCAATGGTTTGTTCGCGCCGGTTAGGTACACGGTGCAAGTTAACATTTCGGAACAGAAGCCGTACAGAGTGCGAGAGAACACTTGGTGCTTCACTTTCCCACCGAGATGTTCGACTTACCGACTGAGCTACAAGACCGTCTACAGGACGCAGGTCCGTCGAGCCCGTGACTTTATTCGATGATTTTTCATCTGAGCTTTTGCGTCCCGCGATTGGTCCTAAATGCACAATTGTGATTCGGTATGCGCAGACACTCACGAAACAGAGGCCAGTGGATGAATGTTGCAAAGGTTACGGTGCAACCGCGGACGGTAATAGGTGCGTGCCGATCTGCTCCGACGAGTGTCTCCACGGCACATGCGTTGCCCCGGACGTGTGCAAGTGCGAGACCGGATACGGAGGACCCTCCTGCGATATCAGTAAGTTCGATTCCAGCGAAAACCGCGACGACGATTTTACATTGTTTACTTTCGTCGAAAGTTGGAAGACCATTGGGCATTCAAAGATCGTGACCTAAAATAGGTATTAAAAAAGGCCCGGAAGAATAGAAACAAATGGTTTAGGTTAGTTTGTGCTAATAGAGGGACTAAAAGTAGCTGTGACTGAAAATAAGCTCGGCGGAATACGGAAAATATATTTTTTGGGTTTGTTGGTGCTAAAAATAAATAGGTAAAAATAGATAGGGAGTAAAAAAGGCCTAAACTCAATGGCTACGTGCGGCTCAGTTTTGATAGGAGTGTTAAGGATGTTGAGTCCCTATGAAACATGTTAATGTTAATTGTTCAATAAATAGCTTCTTAATCGTCAAGCAATTTTTACACGACCTCCTGAATACTTCATGTAAAAACATACCAAATCTTCAGAATTCTATCATCATTACTTCAACCTCCTTAAGGGTTGAAATAAAAAATGATAAGAAAATTCGGAAAATTTGGTATGTTTTTGTATGAAGTATTTAAGAGGTCGTGTTAAAATTTCACGACGATTAGGAAGCTCGTTATGAAAAAATTAACATTTTGTTAAGAACAATTTTTAAAAGAAATAAAAAAAAATTTATCAATAAACTTCGTTTTGTTTCCATTGCTTTCAGTATATTGTAGATATTATAAAATTGAGAGATCAAAAAAAAAACTTATTGCAAAGTTACATCAGTTTCCATAAAACAACATTTAATTTGTGAATGTTAATTGTTCAATAACGAGCTTCCTAATTGTCGTGAAGTTTTTACACGACCTCTGAAATACTTCATACAAAAACATACAAAATTTTCAGAATTTTATCATCATTTGCGATTTGGGACTCAACATCCTTAATTATGTAGCAAATCATTCTCGAAAGTATCCTAAGCAGGTGTCACATTCAGTTCCAACCGAAAGACCGCCTGGTCTACGAATTATTTTTCTTCCTATTCCTATACCTATTCCGCCTGAGAAGTGAGTCCGGACAGCAGAAGTTCACCAAGGAGGATCCCAAGTACTCAGCTGGTGACATGTTCTAGCTGGGGCATTAGGTTTTTTCGGGTTCCATTTAAGATCCAGCTAAGATTCTCCCGATGGCTCTCTGACCCGGATTCATCATCCTCTGGCAGATTGCAGAACCCTTCAGGACTGTCTTCATCCTTTTTCACCAGACTTCCACATCCCTAGCCGAAGTTTCAGCTAGGCTAGCCATCATCCCCAGTCTTCCAACGTCCAATCCACGTCGTAGCTAGATTGCCGCATGTCCTCATCACAATCCTGACAACGATTCCCCGTAGACGCGAATAAGAATCCCCGGAGCCCCGCACGATCGTCCAAACGTCACACGACCGTTTGTACCCCCCACTAGAATGTCCGTACGGAAGATGGGGTCATGCATGTGGTGAAAGCTGCAAGTGCAAGAACGGCGCAACGTGCGATCCGTTCGACGGTAAGTGCAGGTGCACCAAGGGCTGGCGAGGCGAAGAATGCGACCTGACCTGCACACCCGACCGTTACGGCCAGGACTGCGGCGAGGAGTGTCGTTGCAGCAACGGCGGAAGCTGTCATCACATCTCGGGCGAGTGCCATTGCGCGCCGGGCTACACGGGACCGTTGTGCGACGATTTGTGCCCCGAGGGCAAACACGGCGACGAGTGCAAGACCGAGTGCACCTGTCAAAACGGCGGCTCGTGCCTGCCGACCACGGGCGAGTGCATCTGCACCGCGGGCTGGATCGGCAGGGTGTGCGCGAATCGGTGTCCCGAGGGCTTTTGGGGTGACGGGTGCAACGAGAAGTGCGAGTGCTACAACGGGGCGAGTTGTCATCACGTCAGCGGCGAGTGCGTTTGCCAAGCGGGCTTTCACGGTGAACGATGCTTCTACTCGTGCACCGAGGGCAAATACGGCCTCAATTGCACGAACAATTGCACCTGTCGGAACGGCGCTACGTGCTCGGCCATTGACGGCAGCTGTTTCTGCGGGCCCGGCTGGACCGGCGAGCAATGCGAGAAACGAGACTGTCCGGTTGGCCAGTACGGCCCAAGTTGCGCCAAAGTTTGCGAATGCGACAAGAACAACACGCTGCTATGTCATCCTTGGAGCGGTGATTGCGTGTGCGACGTCGGCTGGGACGGCTCCAAGTGTTCCAGACCCTGCGCCTACACCTACTATGGCAAGGGATGCGAAAATCGTTGCAACTGCAAAAACGACGCCCAGTGTTCGCCAATCGATGGTAGCTGCATATGCACCGCCGGCTTCCGCGGTCACGACTGCAGCGAGGTATGCCCACCCAATACCTTCGGCGAGGAGTGCGCCCACAAGTGCCCCTGCAAAAACGGCGCCACGTGCTCACCCGAAAACGGCCGATGCAACTGCACCGACGGTAAGTCACGTTGAGGGCAATGTAGGGTCTTGGTCGTATGGCCGGGCGACGAAACGGACCACCAGAGACCGGTAGTTCGGGTGGTGGGAGCCTGTTGATGTCTTGTTTTAGTTGTTGCACCTCCGCGGTCTTGGTTGATTGAAATACACGATGGGGGGGTCGTCAGAGGCCGGGGTCTTAGGGCTTTCACCGTATAGTTTGCAAATGGTGACCTTCTACCTTCGAACTACTTTTTTATTGGAAGTTTGATAAACACTCTTGACTGTGCCCGTTTACCGGAACTTTTCCCAAAAGTGCTTGGATCTGTTCTTCACTGGCGAGCCGCAGGTGACCAAACTTAAAAATCCAAACAGACCTCATTTGGAAACAAATCCAACTGATTCATTTCGTAAGAAGCAGTTTCTCCTCGTTGAGACGAGTTTAGTTTGATTTGTTTGGGTCTGCTCGGGTTTAACCGTTCGTGTACTTTGATACTCTTCCGGGCACCAAACCCAAGCAAACTTCTAACCCAAATAAACCGAAACAATCTTCCGAACCCAAACAAACCTCATTCGGAAACAGTTTCAACTGAATGATTCCATTAGAACTAGTTTTTTCTCGTCGAGACGAGTTGGTTTAAGTTTGCTTGGGTTTGTTTGCGTTTGACCATTGGGATAGGTTGATATCCTTCTAAACCTAAACCCCAACAAACTTTATAACCCAAACGAATCCAAATAAACATCATTCGGAAACAGTTTCAACTGGTTCATTACGTAAGAACTACTTCTTCCTTATTAAGACAAGTTTACTTGGGTTTGTTTGGGTCTGATCAGGTTTAACCGTTGTGATACCTTGATATTCTTCCAAACCCAAACCCAAACGAGCTTCCTAACCCAAACTAACTTCCGGACCCAAACAAGCCCAAACAGACTTCATTCGGAAACATTTTCAACCGATTAATTTCCCAAGCTTTGCATTGTTAAGGCGTTCCCCCCACTTGTAGCGCAAAAAAAGGCCTTTTTCATGAATTTTTTTAAAGAAAACTACAAAACTTTTTTAATCGATCAATATACCATCTTAAAGAACACATCTTGAAGAACTTTCAGTATTGCAAATGGTAACCTTCTACCTTCGAACTACTTTTTTATTGGAAGTTTGATAAACACTCTTGACTGTGCCCGTTTACCGGAACTTTTCCCAAAAGTGCTTGGACCTGTTCTTCACTGGCGAGCCGCAGGTGACCAAAGAGGAATCCTTTAGCTTCCAGAAAGATGGAAGAGTGCCAAATATCAGAATAGCGCGGATTGTCATTTGTTCAAGTTTTTAACAAATTAACAAGCCAATGACGAAGAGAGTGAAGGAACGGCCAAAAGGGTATCACGATCCAATTCGGTTGATGCAGTCTGACCGGCCATCGGAATCGTTTGCTTTCGGGTGGTTTCTGGAACGCTGTATGCAATGGTCTTGTGGCTCGAACTTCCTCGGCAGGTCATTCGCCTGCCGCGAAAAGAACCACGAAGTTGTTCTCCAACACTATTCTATTATTTTGCACCAAAGGCCATTGTTAGCTGCCATTCTTAGTTTTCGGAGACGCAGAAACTTCCTAATCCCACTCACTGTAGAATAAAGACAGCGAAACACTTCGCTGCGGTAGCCTTTGCACAACTTTGACCAATTGCAAAACCAATCAGTTCCAAATTCTTGAACGCTTTTTCTCTGCGGACCATTCTGCTGATTTGGCATTTGCAAAAAATGCTTGTTGGTTGTTGTTTTTGATCATCCAGTGGCCATTGATGTAGGTTTATTGGAAACCTACGTCAATGAACACTGCTGAGCATTTGCAGCAATATATTCTAGTCCCTGGTCTCCTCATTCAGTTCGAGAGGTGATGGTTACTAATGAAGACTCCATCAATTCTCACTGCATCATTGCGGATGATCAAATTTCATCTAGACTTCGTTCTAATACTTCTCATTCTTCGAACTGAATAAAAGCAAAGCTTTTCCAGTCAGTCAGACTGCAAAGACAATTTGGAACATGGTGCAAAAACGCAAAGGAAGCAACAACTTGGTTGGCTGTGATCGTTTCGCCCAATCTGTCGTGTATTTCGAGCAGGAGTCATACCACCGAACGTTGCATAAAATCGACAGCACTTTCACTCTCTCTTCTTATCGACAAACGCGTTCTTCCGCGCTCGTTGGCGTTCCCACGAATCGGGTAAGTGATTGCAGGATACCTTTACTTACTTGGTGCTCGTGTAACATTTTGTCAGGCTGGGACGGCTCACTGTGCGACCGGCCGTGCGCGGACAAGTCCTTCGGCAAGGACTGCGAAGGGAAATGCCAATGTCAGAATAATGCAGCCTGCAATCCACAGAACGGTAAGGCATTTTTTTGCTTTTTAATACTTTACCCTCGTGCAAGAAAATTAAAGATTTGTTCCGTTCGAAGTAGCACCAAAAGTGTCACGAGTGTTTTCCTCCCACGTAGTTTTCGTAGTTTTTTTTTTTGGATTGTGTTTTGTAATTTTGACAACACTGTATTTTTTTCTCGTGCCCTCCTCGGTCCTCAAAAATCCTCCTTTCAGGATTTTTCTACGCAAATTCGAGGTAGGAAAATTCTTGAAAAAATTGATAGGTCGTAAAATAAAATTTGCAAATGGCTACCATCGTAAGGCTTGATTATCAGCACTAATTGACGTAAAATATTTAAAAAAAAGCGATTAAAATTACATTCGGGAGAAAATTGTGAGTATCGATTGAATTTCCGGTAAGTTTTAATAATGATCGAAGGGCTTAGGGATGAACAAATATTTTGGGAATTATCGACAACGACCCAATGATAACAATCATACTCATGAGGTGGAAGATCGAATATAAAAATTTAAAAAATTGGGATCGCAGATCCTTCGGGTTGTTGCTTGCTGTGCTTTTTTTCGAAATTTATTCCCACCTGCGGATCATCATTCGTAGCGGATACTTAATCCTATCAGCTACACAATTACGTTTTCTATTAAATTCGGCAATAATAATAATTGTGTTCCTCGTAATATTTACGCTGGTTGCACTTACACAAAAAATAAAACACCCACGCACGTAAAAATTGTAACTATCAGGCACGTGCACGTGTGCGGCTGGTTTCACCGGGAAATATTGCGAAAACCGTTGCAAAAAAGGATACTTCGGACACGAGTGCACGCAGCTCTGCGACTGCCACGAGGATAACGCCGTCGATTGTGATCCTGCGACCGGGCGATGCATCTGTAAGCCCGAATGGCGAGGTTTGTCTTTGAAACATCAATTCAACTGCTTACCAAAATTGCTTCGAACCGAATAACTTCGAAATCTACAAAATTCATACTTCCGGTATGGCAATCGATCGAAAAAAAATTAAGTGATAATTTATAATAAATAATTGCGCGCGAGAATTTTTTCGTGAACTAGAGTGTCTGAAATTTACAATACGAATGTTGATGATTTATTCACTTATTAATCCCCCGCCTCTCTCTCTCTTTCTAAATACACATTTTCAGAAAAGTAACCGTCAAAGAATGTCTCGACCAACCGATGAAATAAAAAATCTTTTTGCACAAATTGCGATAAAAATATCTAAAATTACGTTTATTATTTGTTGAAAATAATTACCACCGGAAACTCATTGCCCCTTCAATATCTTGAAAATAATTGAGACTGGAAAATACATTACTTTGGATTTTTTTTACCCTCCCCGCTTTTGAAAGCTGCAAAACCGCCATCGAGAATGCACTTCCCTCCAATATGCAATTTGTTGACCAATGTGCAAAATTTACTCAGATGAAGAATAAGATTAGCAAAACATTATTATCAACGTCCCACTTTTCCAACCGGGGAAAAAAAAAATTCACCCATTTAGACCACAAGTTTTTTATCGCCCGTATCTCGGACTAGCCCGAATATTCTGCCAGTATAAATATGCCGACGCGTGATAAGAAATATAAAAATTTCCGCCGACGGTTTGACCACCAGTGGAAATCCCGAAAAATTATAATTAGAAATCGATGAAAGGAACGTATAAATATACAATATACTCGGATAATATAATATGTATATATATATATATATATATATATATGTATATAGTGTGAGAAAAAGAGAGATAGAGAGAAATATATATATATATATATATATATATATATATATATATATATATATATATATATATTAGTCCTGATACCATCGGTATTGTAAATTTCAAGTCTCATAACTGATAAAAGTTCTCGACACAACAAAACTTATCCATACTGGTTTAAAAAACTCTCGACGTAAGCCATAAGAATATGCAATAAAAAAAAAGTGTTCAATTTAAATTTTCGAAGTTGACCTTCATATGACCTTGACGATTACAACCTAGGTCAAATGAACTTTCTGATTATTTTCCCCTTTTCAAACGGAGCAATATTATTGAAACCATTTTTTATTATAATCCGTACTTTCCGAGATATAAGCTGGTAAAACTTTATCTGGGACACCCTCTGTATATGAATATAGGTTACAGTTGAAAGTCAATTTTCGTTTGAGCGGGTTTAACCTAGTAAAAGTTATTTTTGCTTGAGCGCCTTCGTTGCAACTAATTTTTCCCAGCTAAAACTAGAATTTACTGGTATATTGGTTAAAACGAGTTTTAACCAGGAAAGACTACTTCTAACGAAATGAATCAGTTAAACCAGGCTCTGAATAACGGTTGGTGACCCTTGAGATCCTTTCAAACCCAAGCTCAAACGAACCTCATTCAAAGGTAGTTTCAACTGTTCGATCTTGTTAGACCTTTTTTTCTCGTTAAGACGAGTTTGTTCAGGTTTGTTTGGGTTTGACGATTGGTGTACCTTGATATCCTTTCAAACCCAAACCCGAGAAAGCTTCTAACCCAAATAAACCCAAACAATCTTCCGAGCCCAAACAAGCCTCAATTGGAAACAGTTTTAACTGATCCGTTTCGGTAGAACTAGTTTGTTCAGGTTTTTTTTTGGTTTGACCGTCGGGACACCTTGATATCCTGCCAAACGCAAACCCCACCAAACTTAAAAATCCAAACAGACCTCATTTGGAAACAAATCCAACTGATTCATTTCGTAAGAAGTAGTTTCTCCTCGTTGAGACGAGTTTATTTTGATTTGGTTGGGTCTGCTCGGGTTTAACCGTTCGTGTACTTTGATACTCTTCCGGGCACCAAACCCAAGCAAACTTCTAACCCAAATAAACCGAAACAATCTTCCGAACCCAAATAAACCTCATTCGGAAACAGTTTCAACTGAATGATTCCATTAGAACTAGTCTTTTCTCGTCTAGACGAGTTGGTTTAAGTTTGCTTGGGTTTGTTTGCGTTTGACCGTTGAGATACGTTGATATCCTTCTAAACCCAAACCCCAACAAACTTTATAACCCAAACGAATACAAATAAACCTCATTCGGAAACAGTTTCAACTGGTTCATTACGTAAGAACTACTTCTTCCTTATTAAGACAAGTTTACTTGGGTTGGTTTGGGTCTGATCAGGTTTAACCGTTGTGATACCTTGATATTCTTCCAAACCCAAACCCAAACGAGCTTCCTAACCCAAACTAACTTCCGGACCCAAACAAGCCCAAACAGACGTCATTCGGAAACATTTTTAACCGATTAATTTCCCAAGCTTTGCATTGTTAAGGCGTTCCCCCCACTTGTAGCGCAAAAAAAGGCCTTTTTCATGAATTTTTTTAAAGAAAACTACAAAACTTTTTTAATCGATCAATATACCCTCTTGAAGAACACATCTTAAAGAACTTTCAGTAATTTTTTTATTGAAAAATATTACATTGCTTAGTAGCAAATGGCCGTCAATGAAATAATGTTTTTCTATACACGGTTTGCGGTGACCAACATTGCGGCGAAGTGGATCATCTGAAAAAAAATGCGGATGGATTTAGTCAAATATAAGTATAAACTAGTCTTTAATCGAAGGATCTTAAAAAATATTCATTTTTCACAAAATGGCGGACAGTCAAAGTTAATGGTTCGATTTTATAGCCAAAAAACGGCCGTTTTTTGGCTATAAAACGGCCTTTTTTTTCGAAAAAAAAATCAAACGATTAAAGACTACATTTTTATGTATTAAATAAGCCTGCAAAATTTCAAGAAGATCGGTTCATTAGTGTTCGAGTAATCTTGGTCACCGACTTCAGAAATGCCATTTTGAGAAAAACGCGTTTAAAGTTTCAATTTCAGTTTACACGAAGAACGGATTCTTCTCTTTCAACGCTCATATCTCGGTCGATTTTGTTCGGATCGACTTGAAATTTTCAGGACATATTCTCAGATACTTATACTTCAAAAAAATGCAATAAAAAAACGATTTTTTCAAAATCGCAAGTGGGGGTAACCCCTTAAGACAACTTTCAACCGACATTCAAATTTATTTCCCAGTAAATTCTAGTTTTTACTACGAAAAAGTAGTTGCAGCAAAGGCGTTCGGTAAAAACTACGTTTCACTAGGGAAAACGCGTTTGAACTGGTGACGGGTCTTAGCTGAAACACACGTATGTGTATGAAAAATGAAATGAAATGCAGGAATACGATGCGAGAGTCAGTGTCCGGTTGGCTTGTACGGCGACGACTGTCACTCTCAGTGCAACTGCATGAACAACAGTTCGTGCGATCCGGACACTGGTAGCTGCGTATGCGCCCGAGGCTGGGAAGGTCCGGACTGCTCGCAGCCCTGCAAACACGGCTGGTACGGTGTCGGGTGTAAAGAGAAGTGTCCGATAAAAATGCACGGTAAGCAAGCAGAAGACGAGCGAGTCGTTCGTGTACGAAGAATGACTGCACGAGTCGAGAGATTTTTGAAACATTTTTATTAATATTATTTGCGGGGTGTCTCGCCGTCCGGTTGTCGGACGAATATGCGTACGTTATTCGTCCGGATGGAATGTGTCAAATTGTTAAACAAACTATCCGGAAGAATAATTTACACGTAGTCATCCGAAGAAAATGTAGATAATTTTGTTTGGGTTTGGGTTGGTTGGTTGTGGTTGGGTTTTGGTGTTTTTGTTTGTTTGTCCATTTGGGTTTGTGTTGTTTGGGTTGGTTTGATTGCGTTTATTTGGTTTCGGTCGGTTGGCTTTTGTTTGGGTTTGGTTTTTTTTGGGTTGGTCGGTTTTGTTTGGGTTTTTTGGGTTGTTTGATTTTGTTTGGGTTTGGGCTGGTTGATTTTTCTTTGGGTTTGGGTTGGTTGGCTTTGTTTGGGTTTGATTTTTGCAGTGGTTTTTTCGCGTTTGGGTTTGTTTTGCTTGTCGTGCAAGTTAGTATCCGGACGAATAACATCTATATATATAATTGTCCGGATGGAATGTGTTAAATTGTTAAACAAACTATCCGGAAGAATAATTTACACGTAGTCATCCGAAGAAAATGTTGATAATTTTGTTTGTGTTTGTTTGAGTTTGGGTTGGTTGGTTGTGTTTGGGTTTTGGTGTTTTTGTTTGTTTGTCCATTTGGGTTTGTGTTGTTTGGGTTAGTTTGATTGCGTTTATTTGGTTTCGGTTGGTTGGCTTTTGTTTGGGTTTGGTTTTTTTTTGGGTTGGTCGGTTTTGCTTGGGTTTTTGGGCTGTTTGATTTTGTTTGTGTTTGGGTTGGTTGATTTTTCTTTGGGTTTGGGTTGGTCGGCTTTGTTTGGGTTTGATTTTTGCAGTGGTTTTTTCGCGTTTGGGTTTGTTTTGCTTGTCGTGCAAGTTAGTATCCGGACGAATAACATCTATATATATAATTGTCCGGATGGAATGTGTTATATTGTTAAACAAACTATCCGGAAGAATAATTTACACGTAGTCATCCGAAGAAAATCTTGATAATTTTGTTTGGGTTTGTCTGGGTTTGGGTTGGTTGGTTGTGTTTGGGTTTTGGTGTTTTTGTTTGTTTGTCCATTTGGGTTTGTGTTGTTTGGGTTGGTTTGATTGCGTTTATTTGGTTTCGGTTGGTTGGCTTTTGTTTGGGTTTGGTTTTTTTTTTGGGTTGATCGGTTTTGCTTGGGTTTTTGGGCTGTTTGATTTTGTTTGTGTTTGGGTTGGTTGATTTTTCTTTGGGTTTGGGTTGGTTGGCTTTGTTTGGGTTTGATTTTTACAGTGGTTTTTTTTTAGTTTGGGTTTGTTTGGTTTGGGATTGTTCGTTTGGGGCGTTGTACAGCGTGAACCGCGTGAAATTAGCCGCTATCCGGACGAATAAAATACGCTTATTCGTCCGATAACCGGACGGCTAGCCTCAGCGTATTATTTTTCAATTATTTATTGGAAATGTCTATGATATTTCGTGGGAAAAATTGTGGGAAAAATATAAACGTAATTTGAGTAAAATGAACAATACGAAATTTATATTCGTATTTATAACAATTCAAATATATATATATATATAATAAACGTAAATTTAGAAATGATATAATAAATAAATAAATACGAATAACATATGTAAAAAATAAATAAATATGTAATAAATATTTAATAATAAGTATAAAGAATTGAAATATGAAAGTCATACAAATGTTTTTTTTTTTATTTGTTGCATGACTAAAATATAACGATTGAAAAATTATCTGCGTTGTTGTCAATCAGGCAACATGACTTGCGACCACGTGACAGGCCAGTACGTCTGTCGTTCCGGCTATCTTGGGCTCACTTGCGAACATCCGTGCTCACCGGATCGATGGGGATTGCACTGTGCGAATCATTGCGATTGCAAAAATGACGGAGAGTGCCATCACGTCACGGGTAAGTCTCGTCCCCATTCAAACATGTGTTGGTAATTTTTTTGTTTTTAATTCAACGAAATACAGAAGGGGATTGCTTGAATATATTTTTTCATATTTTTCGAAATTTTTGGATAAATGGGTGAATACTTTTATAAATAAATGTATTTACGAGCTGTGGATATGTCATCGATAGATTTCTGTGGTTGCGTGATGGCGAATTTGGTGGATTTCAGGCAGAATGGACGCAATAAATAATCAAAGACAGCCTCGTTATGAAAATGTTGAATTATCTGAATTTCGATATCGAATAAAATCGTAATATGACTTAGGATAATTTTACACGTTCGTAAAATCACTTGAGTCTGTGCAATTTGTCAATTACTGAAGACCAAAACGCTAAATCGCCCGACTGGATTAATTTTTTCATCCCAAATAGCCGTCAACCTTGCTTGAGCTTTTTGAAAACACACGCTTGGGTGTAGCTATCGTGTCGTGTAGGCAAAAAGATCATGAAGCGATCGCGATAATTAATTACGTTATCGTACCCCCTTAAGGTATGTGCCAGTGTCGGCCAGGCTGGCAAGGCGACCGCTGCCAAACTCCCTGCCCACATGGCACATTCGGTGTCAATTGCACCCAGTCCTGCAAGTGCCAAAACGGCGGACAATGCCGTTCCAACGACGGACATTGCAGATGCGCGTCCGGTTGGACCGGCACGAGATGCACCGAAAGTGAGTCACGATCAACGAGTTACCAATCGATCGATCGATCTCACTGTTCGGTCTATCGAATTATCAATCACCTTTATCTTTATTTGTTTTAAATATATTATACTTACAATTAGTTTTGACGTAAGAAGACTTTTTTTTTAATCACAATATCAATGAAACTAATAAAACAAAATAATGAAAATTAAGAATGGAAAAAAGTAGAAAAAAATTGATTTAAGGAAAGTGGAAATAGGAAGAAAATTTTTTTTCTCGTAATCCAGGTGGTTTTTTTTTTTTTTAAATAATGTAAACAAAATTGGGTGTTCTTAATGGGAAAATCGTGGAAACTGCAAGATCAATTTTCATATTGTTGAGTCTTTGGAATGAAATAATTAGCACGATTTCATCACACTTTCCAGTATGCCCGGAAGGTTATCACGGCGATCAGTGCATGGAGACGTGCGAGTGCCAAAACGACAATTTCATTTGTCATCCGGCCGAGGGTTGCGTGTGCAGACACGGTTACGCAGGTAAATAATTACTGATTGTTACGTATTGCATTTTGTATTATTTTATGAGACGCTAAAAATGCAATGAAATTTCAATAAAAAATAAATTCATTAATTCAATGCAATTTTAAGGCAGAATGAAAATCACAATTTAATTCACATTATAAAATCGCAAATAAACCGTCTTGGAAAACGCGGGTAAATAATTACTGATTGTTACGTATTGCATTTTGTATTATTTTATGAGACGCTAAAAATGCAATGAAATTTCAATAAAAAATAAATTAATTAATTCAATGCAATTTTAATTCAGAATGAAAATCACAATTTAATTCACGTTACAAAATCGCAAATAAACCGTCTTGGAAAACGACCTTTTCAATCGAATTATTTTGACTGCATGAAATTTTCATTTACGTATTTAAATATCTCAGGAACGTGCAGAAATAATACATTTTAAAAGTAATCAAAAAGTATTTTTTTTATACGTATCGAAATAAGTGCGAGATTTATTTTATTTTTTCTTGTAACAGAATTTTCGAAATTCGAAAAATATTGCATGAAGTTTTTGAAAATCGACGCAAAAATTAGTAAAAAAAAAAAATGTCGCGAAACGGACTGTCCCGGAACAGAAAAAAATCTCTTATTCACGGGTCTTGTATTATTGACCTACGAAAAGTAATGCAATGAGATAAAATGTTACGAATGGAATATAATTAAATATGCAATTTTCTCGATAACCTATTTACGGAAATAAAAATTACGAATATTGAACTTTTTAAATCAAAAAGAGGCGGAAATAATTATTTGACGAATTGCACGTTTCGTGTACTTTCATAAAAATAAAGAAAAATCCTCGAATAAAAAATATACCCGAATAAAGATCAATTCGGATCCAAATAAATGAAACGAAAAAAAAATTGAATGTAATATTAATAATATTATTGTAAAATATCCATTTTCTTTAAATGTAATTACAAAGTGATAAAATCAAAATTATAATAAATTTCGTTGAAAATCGAGATAAAAAAAATTAATAATATTATTATAAAATCTTCATTTTATAATAATATAACCACAAATGAATAAAATAAAAATTATAATAAATTCAGTTAAAGGTTAAATAAATTAAAAAAAAGATAAAAAAACGCGAATGAATTCCGCAGGTCCGAATTGCGACATGAATCTGTTAGCGCAAATTACGCAGAAGGCAGAAACGGGCTACGGGAGCGTCGTCGCCGGAATATTTGCCTCGATTATTGTCATAGCGATAACTCTCGCAGCCTGGATGTATCATCGTCGAAGGGTTGCCAATCTCAAAATGGAGATTGCCCAAGTGCAATATATCGCTGAGCCTGTGACAACGCCAGGTAAACGACAGAAAAAAAAATAATTTTCACAAAAATCGACAATTTTGGAAAAATTTTGCCAAAAAATTGCAAATTCTGTTCCGCCATAAAAAAAAAAAAAAAAAAAAAAAATCGGTACATTTTCAGATCGCAATCAGTTCGACAATCCAGTGTACTCGTATCACAACAATTCTCGAAGTGACGATGGTACGGCGACCCTGTTGAACAACGGATTGATCAGGAATAATCTCGGAATGAAAAACGTTAATAACGAAAGAGCCAAATTGGGGCCGGGCGCGGAGGATGACGATGATAGCTGCAAAGGTAATTGACTATTATTTTCAACATATATATGCATACTTTTTTTCAACGCGACGATTATCGAGCTCAAATTATTTACGAATGAAGACTTGAACGTATTTCAATAAAAAAAAGTATAATTATTTGATTGAGTGCTGGATGAAAAATATTCGCTTCAATATTTATTAACGGTGATTATTTGCAATTTAATATTGGACGGAATTTGATTCCAATAATAAAGTATCGAAATAAGTGCGAGCGAAAAAATGTTCACTTTAATATATATGTATATATATACAGTACATCGATTTTTTTCCGAATTAATATTCAATATTAATAAAAAGCTTAATGAATTATAAAATAAACGCTTAATGAATTATGAAATATAAAAAAATATTAATAAAAAGCTTAATGAATTAAGTAATAATCTTTTCTATTATTACTTAAACTTATTTTTGTCATGAATAATAACGATAATATTAATAATAACAGTAATATTACGAATTATAAAGCGCAATCATCGTAATTACTCCATTAACAGTATATCATTATGATAATATTATTGTAGATGTCGATTTTTTTAATTTTATAGACTTCGTCATTATATTTTTTTTTGTCTTTATGTTTTTTAATTATTTGTACATTATATTTATCATTTTTATACACGGATTTATTATAACCTTCATTTTTATCTGTCGATTGGTTTCATTATTTCACTTTTATACATTTGTTCTTTAGATATTGTATTTTTATGCATTTATTCGTGACATTCTCCATTTTTATACGGCTATCCATTATATTTTTCATTTTCATACACGTATTTGTTATAACTTTCATTTTTATCTGTCGATTGGTTTTATTATTTTATTTTTATACATTTATTCCTCGGATCTTGTATTTTTATACATTTATTCATGATTTTTTTCCATTTCCATACATTTTTTCGTCGCACTGTTAATTGTTGCACATATATTCATTATATTTTTTATTTTTATACACTTATTATTAATATTCATCATTTTTATCCATTTATTCATCATACTTTTCATCCACATACATTATTTTTTAAATTTATACCAAACGATTGTCGTCACCGATAATCGGTTAAAAATTATAACATAAAAAAATGTTTTACTTAAAAAAAAGTACGAAAAAAAAAATGACGTAAAAAAAAATTTTACGAAAAAAAAAATTGTTCACATAAAAAACCAACTTTTGGGACAAAAAAATGTTTACGTAAAGAAAAATTCTTACGCAAAAAAAATTTTTACGAAAAAAACAAATTTTACGAAAAAAAAATCTTTGCGAAAAAAAATAATTTTTACGAAAAAAAAATGTTTACGAAAAAAAAATTTTTACGAAAAAATAATTTTTACATAAAAAAAGTTTTGCATAAAAACAAATTTTTACGAAAAAAAAGTATACATAAAAACAAATGTTTACATAAAAAGAATGTTTACATGAAAGAAAATCCACAAGGATCGTAAAAAGTAGAGGTTGGACGGCACCGGTAAGATCCGCGTCTCGTTTCAGGCGCCTACGGTCTCCAGTACGACCACGCGGCGTCCCTGAAGAACAAGGACGCCGACTCGGGCAACCCCAACGTCAACGTTTATCACAGCATCGACGAGATGGACAGCAAGAAGGCAGCCGAGCATCTTTACGACGAGATAAAGCAGCAGAACAACGGGGAAATGGAGTACGATCATTTGGACTACTCGCGACCGATGAGCGCGTGGAAGCCTCATTACCAGAGAATGGCAAACGGCTTCGGTCCCAGAGACGGCAGCGGCACGAGCAAATCGAGCCAATTCGATCCCGAGATCGGCGGCGAATGAAAACATCTCGCCAACAGCCGCGAAGAAAAACAATGAAATATGAAAAAGAAAAAAAACCGAACAATCGTAAAGAGAAGAAAAAAAAAACAACAACGAACGAACGAAATAATACTTCCGAAAACCGAGCAAACGAAAATAGAATCGTTGAATAATTCAATATTCCACTCGAATCTCAGACTTCACGAGCAACGAGTACTCGTTCGACTGCTTCCATCTTTTTTATTTCCTCCCGACACCTCGTCCCAGCCTGCCGCCGATTTATCGGAAATTCGAGCCGATAGACACGGAAAAAGAATAAAAAAAGAATCAGAAATATCGAATCGCGAAAAATGCCTCGAAAAGGATAGCAAGAAAAAAGCGAATAAAAAAACACACATTGGTGTGCAATGGAATAAAAAGCTTCTTTTTTTACGCCTTCGAACAATATTGTTAAGTATCTTTGACAATCTTACGAAATTTCAGCTCTCGACTCGAGTCGAAGTTTTTTTACTCCGTTTGATTTACTCGTTCGATCATTTTTTTCCTCCACTTGATTTTCACGGAAAGTTCGCTTCTTGCGTTGAAACTTGAATGACTCGACGACTAATCTACATTCGTTGAATTCGGTTGAATATTCTTGGGAATGACATGGGCAGCTTTGAAAAGCTTTTTTTTCAACCTGAACATCGTTACTCTTACACAAATTACAGTGATTTGAAAATGGCCTATTACTTTTGAAAATGAGAAAAAAGCGCATTTCTCAAATAATTGTAATTCGTGCAAAAATAATGATATCGAGGTTAAATGCCTTTCCAAGCTGCGAAGTTCAGCGTTGAGTATCTCCAACCGAACTTAACGAATGTGCACTATTCGATGAGTTATTTGCAGTTTTTCGTACACTTTTCGATTTTTCCAACATGAGATCGAGATTTAAAAAAATGAAATCAAGTGAAAAAAAAATAATATCGTGTTTTTCAAAGCGAGATCTACATTCTTTTTTTTTCGTGAGATAGAGTTTTGTTAAAATTACGTCGAAATTTACAACAGACAAATCTCTTCGAAAGTTGCAAAGGTCAGCTCTAAGATCCTCTACCCAAACTCGACCGATATTAATTGATCGTTAAGTTGTTAGAGGTTGAACCTGTAAGGAACGAATTTTCCGTTTTGAATCACGCGGCGGAAAAATATCGAGCGCTATCACTTAGACTCGGGTTGAAGTTGAATTAAGATTTTAACTCGAGTTAAAGTTAAGTTAAAAGTTTTAACTCGGGGTGAAGTTAAGTTCAAATTTTAACACGAGTTGTAGGCAAGTTAACATTTTAACTCGAGTCAAAGTTAATTAAACATTTCGACTCGAGTTACAGTAAAGTTGAAATTTTGACTCGAGTTAAAGTTAAGTTGTAACTAATCTGAGTCAATGTTAAGTCAAAATTTCAACTTGACTTAAAATTAAGTTGAAATTTTAACTCGAGTTGAAGTTGAGTTCAAGTTTTAACTCGAGGTGAAGTTAGGTTAAAAGTTTTAACTCGGGTTGAAGTTAAGTTCAAATTTTAACACGAGTTGTAGGCAAGTTAACATTTTAACTCGAGTCAAAGTTATTTGAACATTTCGACTCGAGTTACAGTAAAGTTGAAATTTTGACTCGAGTCAAAGTTAAGTTGTAACTAATCTGAGTCAAAGTTAAGTGAAAATTTCAACTTGAGTTAAAATTAAGTTTAAATTTTAACGCGAGTTGAAGTTAACTTAGAATTTGTGGTGTGGATGTTAAGTTAAAATTTTAACACGATTTGTAGGCAAGTTAAAATTTTAACTCGAGTCAAAGTTAAGTGAACATTTCAACTCGAGTTAACGCAAAGTTGAAATTTTGACTCGAGTTAAAGTTAAGCCAAAACTTTAATCCAAGTCATCGTCAAGTTAAAATTTCAACTTGAGTCAGAGTTAAATTCAAATTTTATCTCGAGTTGAAGTTATGTTCAATTGTTAACTCGAGTGGAAGTTGAGTTAAAATTTTGCACTCGTGTTTAAGGTGAGTTCAAGTTTTGACTCGAGTCGAAGTTGAGTTAAAATGTTAACTCGTGTTTAAGGTGAGCTAAAATTTTAACTCGAGACGAAGTTAAGTAAAAATTTCGACTCGAGTTAAAGTTAAGTTGAAACTTCAATCGAGGTCAAGGTTAAGTTAAAACTTCAATCCGAGTCAAGGTTAAGCCAAAATTTCAACTTGAGTTAATGTTAAGGTAAAATTTCAACACGAGTTAGAGTTAAGTTCAAGTTTTCACTCGACTTAAGGTCGAGGTACAATTTTAACTCGAGTTGAAGTTGAGTTAAAATTTACCCTGAGTGGAAGTTGAGGTAGAATTTCGACTTGAGTAAAGGTTAAGTTAACATTCTAACCCGATTTGAAGTTAAGTTGAAATTTTAATTCGAGTCAAAGCTAAATTACAATATTAACTCAAGTAACAGTTAAGTTAAATATTTATCTCGAGTTAAGGTTGTTTTTTTATACCTAATAGTATTGTTTGAACGGCTGGAAGTTTTTTTTTCGACCCACCCTCATATCAATATATATATATCACACTCGTTGATCATTGTCTCAAAACCGTTGAGGCCTGACGAGAAAATTTAGATCTATGGCTCTCGAGGAAGAGATGTGAAATGAAAAAAAGGTCGGGAAACTTCAGAAATTTATTATTAAGAAGGAAGGAAAAAGAAACGTACAGCTTAGCCTCGAGAATGAACGATCGAGTCTTGGTGACGTATTTTCGTGAGGAATTCATCGTAGCATTCCCGCATGGCCCGGACTTTCACAAATTGTTATTTAAATCGTTTTAAGAGCGCTACGTATATACGTGAGTGCGTAATAACTTCTCTCGCAATTACTCCAACGTCACGCACGTTTTAATTAGTCGAAATATGGCCTTTTTTCGGCCAAAAGCTCGTCTGCGATTGTGAATATTTAAAAAAGCGATGAAATTCGATCGAACGACCGTAGAATCCTTGCCTGTAAATACCGATCGGTTCGCGACAATCGTAATACGAGTTTAGGCGTCGAAAAAAAAAAGAAGAATTATCGCTCGGATTCCCCGCGGCTGGTCTTCTCCAAATTCTTCGACTATTTTCGTTTTCCCGTCATCGCGGTGCCATAAATTTAACGAATTTGCCGGAACAATGAAATTTACTCCAAAGAAGAAAAAAAATTGAATCTAGTGGAAAAGCGAAACGAGAGCAAACGACGGGCGAAATCGTCGCGATAATTCATTTTTTTCGTTGTCTTTTCCGTATGAGAATAGTCTCGAGCGGTCTATCAATTTTTGCCAACTTGTGTTCGCATGAACACATACTTATACACGTACGAAAAATTCAAAAGAAAAGATATATCTATTTATATAGATTTTTGCAGAATTTTTCGTTAAGAGCCGAAAAAAAACTCTTCGAAAAGTACTTCTTCTCGTAAATTCGAAATTGCGGCGCGAAAGATTATCTCGAAGAGTTTGAGTAATTTTTACGGTACTCCGAACGATCGGTGGTGGCGCGAGTTTCGTTTAAAATTTCGCGATCGATGTGCGCTGGTTCGGGATATCGCCGCTAGGGTCGCGCTCCGGCACTCGAATATCTCGTAAATTGTACCCTGTGGACATTAAGATTTACCACTGCAATAATTGAAACGTTTTTTCAAAAAATAGTGACCTGTGCATGTGAATAAGTGTGTGTGTGTGTCTGCGTGTGTGTGTGTGTGTGCGTATATGCGTATAAGAAGAAAAAAATATATATATATACATATATTTATTTTATTATTAATCTTTATTATATAGATATATAATAAAGATTAATAATAAAAATAAATTAAAGACAAATAATTAATAATTAATAAAGACTTTAATCCTATGCCTATATAAATATATTGGCAATAGTATTAGAATCTCTCTTAATCTTTTCTTTTGGTGGATTATAGTAAACTATTTCGTCTACGAAGCAAACCAGGAGATGTATTAAGGTGGATTGTTCTTGCGAATTTTATCAGTTTTCTATCGACGAATTTTATTTTTAATATCGGATAATTCTAGATGCCTAAAAACTGAAACATTTATTATTTTGTATATTTGATTTATGTATATACACATGAGTTATATATGCAAAATGCTGAGTCTGTTAGTTATTTAGACATTTAGGATTTTCCGTACATATATTTAAATGTTTGATGATTTTTAATCAAATGTTTTATGCAATATATATAATATATATATATATATATATATTGGGTAAAACATTTTATTCAAAATGATTAAACGTATAAATATATTTATGGACAATCCTAAATGCCTCAACAACTAAGCTACTCAGTATTTTCGATATATAATTTACGTTTATATATATTATATTAAATTTTGATTAAATTTTTTATATACCAATACATATATATATATATATATTTCAAATAAAAAATATATATATATCGACGTGCATGTATGAGTATTTCATGATTGGTAATAAATCGTTTTACACAATAATATATTCATCGATACTAAGCAAAGATGCGTGAAACATGAGCGTGGGCGGAAAATATTATTGTGGAAGAACAAACAAATGGATCGGTCGATGTGTGCCGACCTTGATCACGTGCTCCATGTCCCTCGAGGGCCTGATGTCGTTCGGCGCAACAATATGACGATTATCATTTTTTTCGTTTTCATTTTTTATTATCAATTTTTTTTTCACGTCTGCACCACGTTCGGTGATCGTAGTAATATCGCTCGAGCCTCGAGCGACCAAAACTTGCCCAATGTGACGTTGACTTTTCGAATGTCACATTTTCGTAATTTTTACTCACAAGGAACATCCCTCAGGTGGTGACCCACGATTTCGTTGACATTTGAATATGTTATAAAGCACCG
Source organism: Ophion costatus (assembly GCA_951751655.1). Classification (NCBI taxonomy): domain Eukaryota; kingdom Metazoa; phylum Arthropoda; class Insecta; order Hymenoptera; family Ichneumonidae; genus Ophion; species Ophion costatus. The sequence continues at coordinate 39,212,936 of OX632361.1, forward strand.
AAAACTAACCGATACGTATTTTTTATTATCGGCGGAAAAACGATTTTAAGGGGTGAAACCATCCCACGAAAATAGGGGTGTTTTTCGTTTTTCCTCGATAACGTTATCGTTCTCATATCCAATGCGTAGTACACGAAAAAATAAACATTGTTGCGATTAGAATTTTTTTTATATATCGCACCGTTATAACGTCGCTGACGAAAAACGAAAAACATTCCCATTTTTCAGGGTGCGTTTCACCCCTTAAAACCGTTTTTCCGCCGATAAAAAAAAATACGTATCGCTTACTTTTCGGTGCTTTATAACATATCGAAATTTAAACGAAATCGAAGGGTGTCACCTGAGGGATGTTCCTTGTCAGTGTACGAAAAAAACGGCGGTGCACTTCCGAAACGTTTTTTTTTCCGAAGATTCGGGCGGGTCTTGCAATCGAGCTTGAGACCGGTCTTAGCTGTGATAAGAAAAAAAATCTATGTTACGCGTGAATTTTATTCGTCGGAGTGATACTCGCGTATTTTTCGCGTAGTGAGTGAACGTTTGGAGAATGCGTGTGGACCAAGTATGAACGACGAGTGATCAAGGGTGTCGAGAGACCAATATAGATAAGAATTTGTAACGCGCATTTTATTGGGAGTTGAATAAATCTATGATCGAAAATAAGTAAATAATTATTACCAGTGGTGGGGTATGTATGATTTTTGGGACCTTCTAATTCATGCTCTGACCTTAATATCCGTGACGATAGAGAAATACGTAGGGAATTTTGAAAATATGATTTTTTGTGTAATTCGCAAGCATTTAAGGATGTTGAGTCCCTATGAAACATGTTAATATTAATTGTTCAATAAATAGCTTCTTAATCGTCATGAAATATTTACACGACCTCCTGAATACTTCGTGTAAAAACATACCCAAATTTTCAGAATTCTATCATCATTACTTCAACCTCCTTAAGGGTTTAAATAAAAAATGACAAGAAAGTTCTGAAAATTTGGTATGTTTTTGTATGAAGTGTTTAAGAGGTCGTGTTAAAATTTCACGACGATTAGGAAGCTCGTTATTAAAAAATTAACATTTTGTTAAGAACAATTTTTAAAAGAAATAAAAAAAATTTATCAATAAACTTCGTTTTGTTTCCGTTGCTTTCAGTATATTGTAGATATTATAAAATAGAGAGGTCAAAAAAAAAAACTTATTGCAAAGTTACATCAGTTTCCATAAAACAACATTTAATTTGTGAATGTTAATTGTTCAATAACGAGGTTCCTAATTGTCGTGAAATTTTTACACGACCTCTAAAATACTTCATACAAAAACATACCAAATTTTCAGAATTTTATCATCATTTGCGATTTGGGACTCAACATCCTTAAAATGAATATTCATTTTCGACAGAGAAAAACGACAATCATTTGTTAATAACTAATGTTATAGTTGATTCGTGGAAAATCCCGTATGTATTTCTCTTCGGAATTAACTACTATTGTCGTCTATAAATAGTGACTTGAATAAATTCAAAAAAAGATTAAAATATATTTTAATCTTTCCTATTTCTAAAATCGAAAAGTCTGTGTATTAAGTGTAACAACTACAATAAAGTCTATTTATTGAGTGTAACAACTTTTATATCAATATCTATAATATAAACGTATTTAAAAAATTCATGAAAATAGCCTTTTTAGCGTCTAAAGTGAAAAGACCCCCTAAGGTGCGCCGTCCATGTACCCTGAGTTTCAATCGAATATTTCACTCGGCGAAGAAAAAAAAACGAAAGCGTTGCTTATTTCTGTTTTTTGTTGTTGTTGCTTTTATTGTATCCATCTATGAATTCGACGATGAATAACTTCTCGTTATTCGTACACGAAAATCTTACGAGTACGAAGACTCGTTTATTCTTACGATAATCTACGATCGGTATAGTCGTTTGCTTAACGAATTAACTACGTATTGTTTTTTTTTACTCTCCACTAATTACACGAAAAGTATTGGAGTCAAGATATTTCCCGTTGAGCTTCAATCGATACCTTTCAATTTTTTGTTTGTTCCCGTTCGTCGTAAAATCGCATTCGCGAAATTACGAGTCGAACGTTATTGCAGTCATTGACCGGATCGACTAATCATCGTTATCGATCATTTCGAAAATACACCTTTTTCTCGATTATTTCGTAATTCTTATCTGAATCCTTTTTGTTTTACCTCACACACACGAAGACGAATTTCACGCGTTTATAATCCGAAGGGTTCTTTGAGTCTATTTTGTTGAACAATCTTTTTTTTTCTCTATCTTCCACATCTCACCACGATCGTGTTCTTCCTTATCGGAGCGGAGAGAAAAATGTTCGAAGTTTATTTGAACGAGGAAATCGTCCCGGCGACGAACGAAGGAATATATTTACACACCCATAATAGTTTTGCGACGAAAATAATGTACATTTATCGCATTCTAACGACAGTTCACATTTTTGCTATTTATTACTTATTCGGTATTTATGTGAATATATATATATATATATATACATATATATATTACGATAGATCGGAAAAAATAAAATTCTTAAACTATCAAACAATGATATGCAGTATAAAAAAAATTCATGTCAAATTTACCCTCATTACTTTGAGGTCGATCGATCTTTTTATTTCCTATATCAATCGATTTCTTATTTTCGATTGTCAATTCAGTTGGCTTAAGGCCTTAGGCCACAGGAACGGGTATAAAAACATGTGCGAATTCAACAATTTTTTTGCTTCGTGTGGAAAAGTGATTCATTCATAACATTAATTACACATCTACTTAGTATGAATATCAAGCTGTTAGAAAATATATATATATATTTTTTTTCGGCGTACAAAATGGCCGACTACTCGAAACTTCTCGAAACTGCTTTTTTCCAATTGGCGTGACAAATAACTTCAACAATTTTTACTTGATTTACTTCAAATTCCAAAGTTACGTTCCTAATTGCATTTCGCAGAGAAGCACGTACGGAATTTCTGATTAATCGAAAACTTTTCATTTTATGAACAGTTTATGAGCAGTTATAAGGAAATTTTTCACTGAAAATTCATTTCTTAAGGAAGTTCATCTGGTACCGAGTTAGTGAAAAGAAAAATTATTACGACTAGCGTAGTCCGTTCAATAAGTTTGGCAACGCTGCAACCAAGCGCATCCAAGTCCATGGTTCATCGTCGATCTCTTTTTCGACCATGGAAGAAAATTCAAAAAAGAAAGCGTTTTTCTTGAAAGGCAAACAAAATCAATTTTCGAAAATCAAATTTTTTCTCAATCAATCTCGAAATCAATTTTTTATGTGTTATTATTTCGTATCCTTTTTTTATAACTACAATGATTTAATTTGCGATTAATTTATTTGATTTTATTCTTTAAGCCGATTTAGTCATTACATTTCCAGTCACTTCTGTATAATTTGCTGTAGAAGTGTAGTGCACGTTGCGTCGTTCGGAAAGTATTAGTGTTGATTTCAAAAAGCGCGCGGTTGCGACGTTGCCGTCATAATATGCGACTGGAGTAATATGGAGGTTAACCTCCCGAAAATCAGCATTTTTCGAGACAAATTAATTTATTCTGAAGTTCACAAGTATCTAATGGATTTTAGAAAGCTGTCCAAACGTTCTTTAGATATTTTTTTATCCATTATAAAAGTTTCTTTCGAAACTGGTTGTCAATGCTTGCAAATTTCACGTTTGTAGACGAGAAAAACACGACGAACCATAAGAGACCATGTTAATTTAGAAAATTTTTATTTATTAATTGCTCACAAACAAGGTATCCGGAGAGTTTTAAATTTGAACAGGTGACTTTTTATATACTCATAAGTGAACTCGAATTTTTTTTATCAATACCTGTTTGTTAATTCGATCATCTGACGAACTTCCATAAGTCCAAATACCTACAACTTTTGAATAAAACAATATTTTTTTAATTACGTACGTACTTCCCTAGGTATTCTAATGTAGGTTGACGAGAATCTTTGTTTTTTGTTCTAGGTTAAAAAAATTGTGGATGTTAAATGTTACGCCGCGGAGCGCCTAAAAAAATACGACAAAAGAAAATATTAGTAGTCGGCCATTTTGTAAATTGAAAAAAAAAACAAATTTCTAGCAGCTCGATATTCATGTTAAATGGATGTGAAATTAATTTTACGAGTGAATCACTTGTTCATACGAAAAAAAATTGTTTAATTCGCACATGATTTTATACCCGTTACTGTGGCCTAAGGCCTTAATCCAGTTAAAGCTTACGAAAAGCTTTTTTCGTTTCGATTTCGTCATTTTGATCCAAATGACAGCTTTTTGAAACATCCATGTATTCATTTTGGAAATAAAAAAACGGCATCTTCCAAACTACGGTCATTTTGATAAAAATCATTGTATCGAGATTTCGAATTTTTGTTTAGCCATTATCGATAGAACTCAAATTTGGCATTTTTTTCATACGTGGTGTTATTTTTCGAGAACGTAAGAATTGAATTTTTTTCGATCCACCCCAATACACACACATATATGTAGTTTTCTTGCATTCGCTTATCGTTATTATTATTGTTGTTGTTGTTGTTGTTGTTGTTGTTGTTGTTGCTGCTATTATTATTATTATTATTATTATTATTATTATTATTATTATTATTATTATTATTATTATTATTATTATTGTTATTCGCGTGTCTGACACGATATTCGTAGGAGGAAATTTTCGAGAGACGCAAACTACAAATGTTCATCGATATTTCTTTTTTCCCCCGGCGTTTACGTATTTTCAAATTGTGAGGATACACAGTGACACATTCATAATATAAAACGGCACGAGGTCGACGATTCTAAGATCTAAGATTCGGTAATTGTTTATCTATGTACAGTGTAAAATGACTCTCGAGTCACTGACTGAAGGGAGCAGCAGTGACGTTCGGAAAAATCGGCGGACATTTTCGTAAGCATTTTTGGAAAAATCACTCACGTGAGTTAAATTATTTTTTTGGTAATTTGTACGCGTATTATTTTATGTTCAATATTACAGATATATTTGTCTATACGTACACGAATTATTGACCAAAAGTGTAGCGAAACCCGTTCAGAAAACTTTTACAATTGCCAAAATTTCCTCGAATTTTCCGAACGGCATAATGTCCCCTTAAAGATCGTTTGCACCGACCACTGTCGAAGGACCTTTCTTTTCGACGGGGATACGCCCGATGATGAAGGCCTTTCAAGTCTCCGAAATGACAGTGTGACACGTTCGAGGGGAAAAAAATTTTGACAGCTTGTGAAAACTCGCATCAGATATTTCTACGTTAAGAAAAATGGCACCCTTCGCCATTGATCGGTGAAAATACCCTTCCTGGAGACCGAAATTCTCCGCGGTCAATTTTCATCTCACTACTTCCGTTGCACACACACACACACACACACACACACACACACACACACACACACACACACACACACACTTGACTTTATCCTTTTTTTTATATTCGGCAGTGTCAAGGATACTTGTATAGTCGTACAGTTATCTATGACAATTTATCGTATACGGGAACAGTGGTGACACGCTTTTTTTTCCAAACGTTACGATTCCACTTATGTCTCGAGACCGGAAGAGCGTCCGGTCCCTCAAAACGAGATGTCTTGCCCATCGATTCGGCACTTGCGCAAATTATTTTTTGCCCCGCGGTCACCCTTGGAGGATATGCTTGGAGTACCCGGTAAAGAACCGAGAGCGTCACATGGCTTGCTTGACACCAGGAATAAAATTCAATAAAATTTCAATAAAATTAATGAAACTCAATTAAAAATGGGAGAAATAAAAAATCTCTACAGACATTCGTGGTTTCTTTGCAATAGGGATCGTTATCGTGCACTCTCGTTATGATATGACTTTTTATTGAATTTGGCCGATTGATATGATCAATTCACGAACGTCGTTGAGTAGCTCTAAACTTTAGATTTTCAGACAACCCTTGGGATGGCAACGTCTACATTGTCAAGAAAGTTATCGAATTTTCGCAACCGTTATATGCGGGGTGTCCGAGAATTCTTGTCCGATATTTGCAGGGTAGATAGATCGCGCGATTCCGAACCGAAAAGTCCCTAGCCGTTTTGTTCTCCGACTCACCGTTTCTTAGATACTGCGAAAGAAACGATAGCCAATCGCGTGGGCCGGCCGGCTCGTCGCGCTTGCGCGGATTCGCTGCGCCTGGGAGTGGGCGGGGCGCGCTCCATTCCCGACGCTTCAGCCGTCACCCTTTGATATCTAAGCAACGGTGCGTCGTAGGGGAAAATGCCCAAGGACTTTTCTCATCAGAATCTCGTGATCTACGTACCCTCAAAAAATCTCGGTCGACCTTTCGCACATCCTGTAAATAGCGGATAATTCCGCGCGATGTGCAGCACCGACTGCTAGTCACTAAAGACGTTCGTACTTCACGGATACTCTGCTTCCGAGCGAGCAAATATTCGACCTATAGAAAGCAGCCGAAAATGGACTTGAAAAAAACATCGTCTGACCGCCGCCCCCCTTTCCAGCATCCTTCGCGCTTCACGTGGCGATGAATCGCTTTCTACATCTCAAAAACAAAAAAATTATGTCCAAGTCTACTTAAATTACATGGCACGTATGAATCCTTCATGCTCCTTCTTCTTCACCGCTTTGTCACCTGGACGCTTTGTTGGCACTCGTCAATGAGAAGCGATCTAGCGCGAAAAGTATTAAGGGGTCTCGAGGTCGGTGGCTGAAAAACAAGTTTCGACTGTTTCAAAAGAGTAATAACGAAATTGGGTTGCACGTTAGAAAATCACATTTCATTTGTTCCTCAATTCGCAGACCCCTCTCGCCGCACGGGTGTCGTGAGTTTGAACGATTGTTTTTCTCCTTTGCCCCCGCCGGATCTCTGGATTCGATGATTATTCGAGAGAAGCCGCAAAACGCATTCTCTTTCGTTTGTAGCGAAGACGATGAGCCTCGTCGACGGGCACGTTCGCATTGGCCAGTCGTCCGCGTCTCGATCGTCCGCCGATTATTTCCGGTCTGACTCGTCGAAGTGCCGGGACCGTGCGCCGATAAGACGCGTCGACGCGACGGCGCTCGTTGTACGAGCGTCCGTAGTCGCGGGACGTGGCGCCACGGGTCTCCAGGGAATTCGCGAGTCCGGTTATAGATCAAAGATTGTCCTCGTCCACGCCCCCGCCATTCTCGTCGCTGTCCTCACGATCAACCGCCATGAAAGCCGCCGAGAATCCTTTGTCCGAAATCGTCTCGTCCGTGCGGAATCTCACGAGAAGGGCCTCGTTCATCGAGACGATGACGCTGATGTTCTGAGGAAATAAAGACAAACAATTGCGACAATCATGGTGAAATAACTCTATGCGGGAACCGAGCGGGTCAGGGATAGTTAGATCTTAAAATTCTGAAGAGAAAAGTCCTTATCCATTTTGCTCTAGGTTCTACCGTTGCTTAGATATCACGAAATGTGTGACAGCCAATCCCGAGCGCCCGAAGACGGCTCCGCCCACCTGCCTGGCGCAGCGAATAGACGCGGACGGGCCGAGCAGGCCGACGCATCGGATTGGCCATCATTCATGAATCGATATTTCGGCAACGGCGAATCGGAGAGAAAAGTGGAAGAGAACTTTTCTCTTCAGAATCTCACGATCTATCGATCCCTCAAATATCCGATGAAACTTTTGGAACACACCGTAATTATGCTATAAAAATAAATGCTTTACCGAATTCCCGCAAAGTTTTCCGTAACTCGGACAGGACGAGTCGAGGCCAGAGTAAACCTCGACGAAATCGTAGCCACAGTCCTCCTCGTATTCAACTTGGAACGAGAGGAAAGTCAAGTGGACGTTCTTGCCGATCGGGGCCTCGATCGTCCAGTCGCAGTCGGTTCGGTGGTCGTACTTGTGACTGCCGTATCTCGCGTGAGAATAAATATGCTTGACTCTCTCGGTAGCCATCAGGTGGCCACCACAGGCTGAAAAACATCGTGGTTAAACAATTCGTACCCATCAATTGAACGAATAATATTAATTCGATCAATTAATTCAATTAAATCACCAAAATTAATTAAATTAACTAGATTAAACGAATGTATGAAATTAATTCGAAGCTTCGTACCGGTTGTGTGAGTGGCGAAGAAACCTTTCCGTTGTACCGACGCGTCGCTCTTGAATACCATGAACATTTGATTGGACGTTGCAATTATCGGGTGGGGTTCCTTCGTACCGCAAAATCGGCCCAGCGTGTGGCTGTCCGGGGAATCCCCGTCGTAGATAGCGATGTGATCGTACGCGCACTCTTGATGAGGCTCCATTTCGAAAACCTTAAACATCTGGAGAAAAAAATGTCATTAAGAATACGTTTGATTAAATTTGCGTAAACGTTGATTAAAAATGTCTTTCGATTTGGATAATCTCAAAAATCTTATACATCTAGGAACAATTTAGTAACGAATTAGTCAACTAATTCATTATGACGAGGCAATTAAGTAAATTATAAAATTTCTAAGCGTTCATTACTTGGCTTAGCAAATAATCAAATTACTCGCTTAATTATATTGCTTACGACGACGGAAGTTAATTAGTCGATTTATTGCGTAATTAATTTACTTAATTAGTTTACTCACACGGATGAAAATAAATGAGTCAATTCATCACGTCATTAATGTACTTGGTTAATTAATTAATCTACAACGTAAAAAATTAATTTCTTGATTTATCGAGCGATCACATCTAAAAATGAATAAAAATAAATCAAAATGTCTTTCAACAAAGATGTTCTTGGAACAAAAGTTAAACATCGAAAACAAATTATTCGTATAGAATGAATTAACTGATTACCGGTAGCGATACATTGTACGTAAAAGAAGAAAAGAGGAAAATAAACGAATACCTTCGATTTACTTAGATAATTTACTTACGACGAAAATTCGTTTCATGGTTTATCAAGTTATTAACATTCGAAATTAATTGTGAACAAATTTTTGATTTATTGAAAGACATTTAAATGTCCTTCGAAAAAAAAATGTCGAAAACAAATTATTTATATCGAATGATCTGTCTAATTGGCTGCGACGGTGCAATTAAATTTATCGTAAATTAATAAAGTAAAAATAAACCATCACATCTATTGTTCGTCGATAGAACGAATTGGTGTGTAAATTGAATCCACTGTGAGTGAACAAATTGTCACAAAAGCGAATAATTGTATTGCAATTGTTCCATGATAATCGATAGATTAAACTTTGCCCGTGAGCATGCCGATATCTTACCAATTTTATACGATGACCTTGGGTGGTTGTGAAGTGCCAGACGCAATCTTTTCGGCTCGGATAATTGTTCGGATAATTCGGCGAGGTTATCGTACCAACTGGGGCGGTTATCTCGTATTTGCAGCCACCCTCTTTGCAGTCGTGACGATTCTCATGGAGGGTGAAGCCGTTGTGACACGAGCACTCGTAGGAGCCTAGGGTGTTCCGACACTCGTGTTGGCAGTCGCCGTTGTTGTTCGCGCACTCGTCCATGTCCGTGAAAAATACAGCGGCGAAGCCGGATTTTTGGATGCTGTCGAAAAAAAAAAAAAAAAAAAAACACGTCGCGTTTAATTGCGCTTGCTCGATTATCGACACAATTAGGAGGAAAAATTAGAAACTTGATAGTCATCTATTGAATGCTCGTTTGAGAGGTTTGGCTACTGTGAAAATGACGAAAACACTTCCGTCGCTTGAGGCAATTCACAATGAATTTCTTTCTAATTTTGTTTGGATTTGGGTTTAGGTTTGTTGTGTTTGGGTTTGGCTTGGTTAGTTGTGTTTGGACTTGTTTGGTTGGGTTGGTTTGTTTGGGTTCGTGGTGTTTGTTTGGTTTAGGTTGGATGGTTTGATTTGGGTTTTTGGGTTTGGGTTTTTGGGTTTGTTTGCGTTTGTCATTTTGGGTTTGGGTTTGTTTTTGGGTTTTTGGGTTTGGGTTTTTGGGTTTGTTTGCGTTTGTCATTTTGGGTTTGGGTTTGTTGTTGGGTTGATTTGTTTGGGTTTGGGTTAGTTAGTTGTGTTTGGGTTCGCTTGGTTTGGGTTGGTTGGTTTTGTTTGTTTGGGTTTTGGTTTTTTTGCTTGTGTTGTTTGGGTGTTTGTTTGGTTTGGGTTTGGGTTTTTTGGGTTTGCGTTTGTCATTTTGGGGTCGGGTTTGTTTTTTGGATTGGTTTGTTTGGGCTTGTGTGTTTGGAATTGTTTGTTTGGGGCGCTGTACAGCGTGAACCGCGTGAAATTAGCCGCTGTCCGGACGAATAACATACGCTTATTCGTCCGATAACCGGACGGCTAGCCTCGGCGTTTTTTTTAGTGATTTTCATGATTTTTTTTGCAAAGGAAGCAATGAATGGAATTTATTAAAACTTTGGAAATATTTTATACACATTTTCAAACAAATATTACAATTTTGTCGAAGCATTTCGTATGATACTGTGGAACATATAATTTGTCCCCCATCGAAGGTTGCTATCAGAATTTGCTGTTTGTGTACACTCTGGAAGCCACAGTTTTCATAGGAAATTAATGCGGTTTAAAGATTACTTCGAGAACATGCTTTCCTTCTATACGAACCTAACTCTGACCGAAAATTGAAAATTGCATTTTTCAGACGTGTATAAACAAAAGGGTATTTTGTTGTGCCATTATTTTATAACCTTTTAGCTATAAAAAATATCCTTTGAACAACAATGTCAATCCAAATGTAGGTTCATATAGAGCATACTTGTTTTTAAAAAATTAACTATTACTTTGTAAAATCATCGGTTAAAAACTTTCTGAGCTAGAGTATACACAAATGGTAAAAAAGTCGTCGCAAGATTACTCGAACACTAATGAACCGATCTTCTTGAAATTTTGCAGGCTTATTTAATACATAAAAATGTAGTCTTTAATCGTTCGATTTTTTTTTCGAAAAAAAATGGCCGTTTTATAGCTAAAAAACGGCCGTTTTTTTCGTTAAAATCGAACCATCAACTTTGACTGTCCGCCATTTTGTGAAAAATGAATATTTTTTAAAATCCTTCGATTAAAGACTAGTTTATACTTATATTTGACTAAATCCATCCGCATTTTTTTTTCAGATGATCCACTTCGCCGCAATGTTGGTCACCGCAAACCGTGTATATAAAAACATTATTTCATTGACGGCCATTTGCCACTAAACAATGTAATATTTTTCAATAAAAAAATTACTGAAAGTTCTTCAAGATGTGTTCTTTAAGATGGTATATTGATCGATTAAAAAAGTTTTGTAGTTTTCTTTTAAAAAATTCATGAAAAAGGCCTTTTTTTTGCGCTACAAGTGGGGGTAACGCGTTAATGTACATAGAAATAAATGTCCAAAAATGTGTTCGATCATCGTACTTGTTCCTTCGAAATTAATTTTCGCACAAAACGTCGATTTTTGGATAGTCACAGTAGCCTAACCCCTCAATTTCGTTCCGTGGGCCAATGGAGTCAACAATCGAAAATTCAGTCTCCACTTTTCTCAACCAATTCCAACGTTACCCACGTGCGGAATTTTGCACAGTAGTTAAAAAACAATTGCTCCTACAGGACGCGACAAAAAAAGCGTATACTCGGCGAATTTCGTACCTGTTGTCTGAGGTGAACGTAACCCTCATGGAATTGCCCTCGGAGGTTAAAAGTTGGGGCACCCTCGAGCCACAGAAGACACCGTGCTTTCGCAGTATGTCGTCGCCCAGTTTGCTCGCCACCTCGACCGAGTCGTATTCGCATTCTTGAGGGAACATCAGACTTCCCTCAAGATCGAAATGTGTGAAATTCAGAGTGATCCGATACTGCGGGGGCGCTATTATTTCCCAGACGCAATTCTTGTTGCCGGGATAAGTCTCGGGGAATGACGGGCTCGTTATCGTCCCGTTCGACAGATCGAAAATCCCTCCGCAAGCGTCTGAACGCGCGAAAATATTATAAATCCCGAAAATATTATAAATCGAAAAAATATTAAAAATCACATACACCCAATCTTTTATGTACGTCCGTAACTATATGTGTGTGCGTGTTGTATGCTGTGGGAATGAAAAACGATTTTTTCCTCTCCCTAACCAAAAATCTCCCTCCAATGAAAACAAAAAAATACCAATTCTCGTAAAAAAAGGCACGAAGGTCGATTTTGAGAAGGGCAAGACATTTTTCGGCATTTCAAAAAATTTTTATCAAAATCATCGTATTTTGGTTAACAAAAATGTTAACAAAAATTGAACAAAATGTCAAAAAAAAAAGAGAGAGAGAGAGAGAGAGAGAGAGAGAGAGAGAGAGAGAAAGTATATAGGCATGTAAAGAAACTCGGGTATGTATGCATGCACAAGTACGTGTCAGTAGAACTAGTCGATGTATGAGATATATCGATTGCATATCGGCTCGTCAATTTCGAAAGCTTCGGAAGCACGACAGCTGACATTATAGACACTTGAAGAGATCGATGAGTGACGTGAGATACTTATTTCGTATTGGATCATCGTATCGGCTGAGATGCATTGCCTAGTACGTATACATTTCTATATATATATATATATATATATATATAGAAACACATACATATATTTTCTATATATATATATATATATATATATATATATATATATATATAAATGTGTGTGTATATGTATACAATATTATATATAATTTATTAGTATTGTAGGATAATTAATTACATAATAATTAAAGTAAAGTATATACATATATATCTTTGGGTTCTTGGGTTCAAACAATATATATGTGTATGTATATATATATATATATATATATATATATATATATATATATATATATATATATATATATATATATTGTTTCAATTGATTTTCGGTAGGTTGCATTAGGAATAATCGGCACGAAAGTATTGGGTTGTCCGAAAAGTTCGTGCCGATTATTCCTAATGCTACCTACCGAAATATGTATTTTTTTATATACTTATTTGGCTATTATTACGACTGTCTGTCTTAAGGACGATCATCGAAGTCGAACGTCGTCGAAATTACCCTTCATCAAAAATAAACATTTATATATATATATATATATATTGTATATTTTAAGTGTAATTTTGAAGACCTTTAGATAGATAAAAATGTCCGCAACGAAAATTGGCATTTATATTTTTATCTCCTCATTTATATCAGTCAACAAAATTTTGTTGCACATTTAGATTGTGGGCTAAGCGATTCAAGCGATTCAAAAAATGTTCGAGATTTTTTCGTAGCTAAGATCTGCCGAGAGAAAAAGTTGCATTTAAATCATGCAAAGTTACATATTTTTTAATGCTTTCGGTTTCTCTCTTTATATACATGTATATAAAGTATACCTATATATATATATATATATATGTGCATTTGTCCAAAAATAATATTTATAAACATCCATAAATTCCTCACCTTCGCAGTGTTTGCCGTCGGAATGGAGCTCGTAACCAATTCTGCAGGAGCATTCATAACCACCGAGTGTATTGATGCAATCGTGCTCGCAGCCGTGATCCGACAACGCACATTCATCGAATTCTATAGAGTACAATAAATCAAATTCAGATGAAATTAACAATAAGATGAAAAATATGCTCGGGATATATATATATATATATATATATATATATATATATTCTATCTATATATATATATCGAATATATAATATATTCTCTACTATTCTATATATTCTATTCTATTTCTATAAATATTTTTTTTTTACATAATAAAATAAATCAATATAAATATAAATATATAAATAAAAAAAGAAATATATATATCTATATTTATATATTCTATTCTATATATATATATTCTCTATAGTCTATATATAAATTCTATTCTTTATATAGTATATATTCTATACTATATATATATATATATATATATATATTCTAAATATATATATATTCTTTTTTTTCCATTTTCGTTTTATTTGCCACGTGCAACGAAAAATGACGTAAAACGACGAGTGCATCCAGCAAAAAAAAATCTCAAATTTATGGTGTAATATATATACATATAAATATATATTTCACCATAGATTTGAGAATTTTTTTTTTGCTCCATGCACTTCTCACTTTACACCATTTCACGTTGCACGTGGCAAATAAAACGAAAATGGAAAACAACAAAATGAATCGTTGAATTCGAAACAACGCGAAATGCACCCGTAAAAAATTAATTTCCAAAAATGTCGTCCTTTATTGGTCAACAGTAAAAATAAAAATAACAATAAATGATAAATAAACGAAAAAACAATATTCGAAACGAGAAAATAATGAATGCGCTCACCTTTCATGAAGGTGGCGGAGAATCCGGCTTTTTGTACGGAACCGTCGCTGACGAATTTGACGAGTAGCTTGTTTCCGGTTGATCTCATGTCGGGTGGCGCTTTGTAACCGCAGTAGACACCAATTAGGGGCGAATCCGGGCTGTGACCGTCGCGCACCTCGACGTAGTCGTAAACGCAATTGTCGTGATTCTCGATCTCGAAAGATTGAAATTTAAGGGCGACCTGATAGTCGTGAGGCACCGACAGCTTCCAAACGCATTCCTTGCTCGACTGATACTCCTCGGGATAATTCGGCGATTCCAAGTGTCCGACACCGTCCAACTCGACGTCACCGCCGCAAACCGCCTCGTAGGAGGTCGTGAAACCCCTGTGATTGCCCTGGCGGCTCGACGTCACGTACGTCACCAACATTCGGCTTCCCGACGAGACTATCGGCTCGTGAATCTTTCCACTTCCGCAAAATCTTCCTGAACAATGATTTTGACAAAAAGATTTTTAAATATATCGGAAAAGGAAAAAAACATAATTTTTTTAACATTTCAACATTTTAACATTTTTTAAATACATTCGTCTGATGTTATGAATTTTCTTTTAATATTAAAAAAAAAATTTGAACACTCGAAAATTAAATTTACAAACATTTTAAAACGAATATACGAACTTTTAAACGGTTTAAACATTTTTCAAATGAGCGTTCAAACATTTTTTTAATGTATATTTCTTTTTATGATAAAATTAAAAAAAGCAGAAATCGATTGAAAGAATACACGAAATTTTAAAACATTCTTAAAAAAGAATTCTTCAATATATTAAACGCAAAATTATAATACTTTTCGAATAAAATTTTTAATATTTTTAGAACAACACCTTCAACATTTTAAAATAAATTTTCAAGATTTTTAAAAAACAAATTGAAAGAAAAATAAAAAATTTTTTATAACACAAAATTCGAAAAAACCAAGAAATAAATTTTAAATATATGTTTTTCTAAAGGAATAAAAAGTGTATGTTATTTAAAAGTGTATCGTTAGACATTCTTAAAAATGAATTGTTAACATTTTTTAAATACATTCGTCTGATATTATGAATTTTCTTTTAATATTAAAAAAAAAATTTGAACACTCGAAAATTAAATTTACAAACATTTTAAAACGAATATACGAACTTTTAAACGGTTTAAACATTTTTCAAATGAGCGTTCAAACATTTTTTTAATGTATATTTCTTTTTATGATAAAATTTAAAAAAGCAGAAATCGATTGAAAGAATACACGAAATTTTAAAACATTCTTAAAATAAAATTTAAAATATATTTAATGCAAAATTATTAATACTTTTTGAATAAAATTTTTAATATTTTTAGAACAACACCTTCAACATTTTAAAATAAATTTTCAAGATTTTTAAAAAACAAATTGAAAGAAAAATAAAAAAATGTTTATAACAAAAAATTCGAAAAAACCAAGAAATAAATTTTAAATATATGTTTTTCTAAAGGAATAAAAAGTGTATCGTTAGACATTCTTAAAAATGAATTGTTAACATTTTTTAAATACATTCGTCTGATATTATGAATTTTCTTTAAATATTAAAAAAAAAATTTGAACACTCGAAAATTAAATTTACAAACATTTTAAAACGAATATACGAACTTTTAAACGGTTTAAACATTTTTCAAATGAGTGTTCAAACCTTTTTTAAATGTATATTTCTTTGTATGATATAATAAAAAAAAGCAGAAATTAATTGAAAGAATACACGAAATTTTAAAACATTCTTAAAATAAAATTTAAAATATATTAAACGCAAAATTATAAATACTTTTTGAATAAAATTTTTAATATTTTTAGAACAACACCTTCAACATTTTAAAATAAATTTTCAAGATTTTTAAAAAATAAATTGAAAAAAAAATAAACATTTTTTTATACCACAAAATTCGAAAAAACCAAGAAATACATTTTAAATATATGCTTTTCTAAAGGAATAAAAAGTGTACGTAAATATCAACACTTTTATAAACGAAAGTATCGTAATACGATTGAGGATTATTATTCTTCTTTTCCTCGTTTTTTGTAAAATGCTGAAATATTTGGCGCCATTTTTTTTTTAATTTCCGGTATTTTTTGTTCCGCGAATGTTTTCCTCGACGTGGACAAACTTTCGTGAGATATTCAACCG
The DNA here is from genome assembly GCA_951751655.1 of Ophion costatus. Classification (NCBI taxonomy): domain Eukaryota; kingdom Metazoa; phylum Arthropoda; class Insecta; order Hymenoptera; family Ichneumonidae; genus Ophion; species Ophion costatus. Next base: position 39,229,430 of record OX632361.1, read on the forward strand.
AGATAAAACTCGTTACTGCGTGAATGAAAAGTAAAAGTGGATGTAGATAAAGATAGTTAGATGAAGGTAAAGATAGGTAAAGATAAGGATAGTCGAATGAAGATAAAGATGGATAAAAAAAATTGAAACAAATTCGCAAGGGTCTATCTCGAGTTTCCCTCTCACCCAAAGTTTTGCTCTTGTGCCAATAGCCGTCCCGTATTTCTATGTAATCGGATCGGCAGTAATCGCTCTTGAGAATGTCGAGGAAAGTGATGTTAAGGACGATGCGCTCTCCGTGAGTGGCCGTTATCCGCCACTCGCATCGTTCGCCATCCGGAGGCGGCGAATTATTCAGATGTATTGGCGAACCGAAACTTCCGCTGTTCTCCTGGAAAGTTCGGCCACATTCTGTCCGGCAAAGATGAGAGAAAAAGGAAGAATCACGAGTCAACGAGTGAAGAAAAAATATCAACTGGATTTTCCAATTTCAAGGGGCAATCAAGACTGCTCGGTATATATATATATATATATACTATTGTGTATATATATATATATATATATATATATATATATATATATATATATATATATATATATATATATATATATACTATTGTATATATCATTGTATATATATATATGTATATCTTTAGATTTTCAACTTAAGCTTTTATTTTTAAGTTTTATTTTAATTTAATTTAATTTAAAAAAAATATATATATATATATATATCTTTTAATATATCTTTATCTTTAATTTAATATTTAATTTAATATATCTTTATAATCTTAAATATAATAAATAAAATATAAATAAATAAATAAATAAAATATAATGTAAAATATAAATTAAATAAAATAAAATATATCTTTAATTTAATATATTTTTAATAAAAGCTAACTGTTTCCGTTACATAGTGATATAGTCTAGGGTTTCAACTTTGATTAACAATCAAGATTTTGTAAAAATTCCAAAAATTGTCCGAGTTATGACGATTTTTGTGAAGCGTCAGATCGCCCACTGCGTTATGGCGAACCGCCCAGCTGCACTCTTTTTTGTTTGCATTTTTATCGCAAAATCTGTTCGCCCAATTCACCTCAAATTCAGACAGAACGTAATTTATAAAATTTTCTATATTATATTTTACTATTGAAATGTATATTATGAATTCCATAAAAACATTGATAATAAATCATATGCCAATCCGAATAAAATAAAGAAATACTCGATATTTTTTTTCTTGGATACGATGTAAAAAAGCTGACAGAAACTTCCACTGGACCAAACTACGTAAAAAAAATAATATCCCCCAGCTTTGACTAAACAATCTTTAATCGCGAAACATTTTTAATAAAAATGACAATAAAACGTGAAAGTAGGATAACGTGGGCGAATGACGTGTACTAACTGGGACACTTGTAGAGAAGATTGGTCTGCGCGATGTCACCCTCGCTGAGACGAACCCTTTGCCCGATTTCCGGCCTCTTCTTTCCGTGATTCTCCATCGGCAGTATCGTGTCCAGGTACGTTCCCTTCGAGAAGGTATTTTTCGCGTAGTGCATTATGGAATCGTAATCGTACGGTAGGCCCAACGAGTTCACCTCGTCGTCAGTCAGTTTATTGAAATTATATTCCTGTCCTGGCAATCGTGAAGAAACGAACGCATTTTAAGAAAAATAGTCTCTTTCATTGCGGTCGATAGTTTTTTCCGCCTCACTGCCCCATCTTTGGTACTTTCTTATTGTTAGACAAATGACTTTTCCGAAAAATGATATTAAATTTTTCTTGCTATTTTCTCATTTATCGGGTCATAAATGATGATGTTCAGTCGGGGGAAGCTGAAATTCACTCCCCCATAAAAAGTTATGGGGTTTGGAAGTTCGCGGAAGCACGTGATAAAATAGAACATTTTTTAACATTTCGACCCCTACATTGCGTTTGTTTGGAAACAAACATTTTCGAAAAAGTCACTTATCGAAAAAATTACCAATAATACGATACGTTATTTCTGTATCGAATTTTGCGATAAATTTTTTAAAGTTATTAATAAAAATACGATGTTATTTTGCCTGCAATGATGTAGACTACTTTTTAGTGCATGTATAAATAAATAATACTCCATTTATGTATAAATGAATAAATAACACGGCGTTCATATATTACAAAATAATAAATTATACACGAATAATTAAAACAGCGGCTAAAAATGATTTTTTCTCGGTAGTAATTTATATTTGGATGTGGCAGGCCATCGTTTTGCAACATCTTTGTGAAAAAAATAATAATGGGTAAATTAAGTATGTCCCGAAAAAAAGTTACCTGTTGTTTTAAAGAATAAAATGTCGCTATAAAAATTATAGATGTCCGTTAAAAAAATGAAACGTTTACCTTGAATTTGCCTTAAGGCGGTCATTCCATGTGACAGGTCCAAAAAATAGAAAAAAATGTTTTCCACAAATTGCAAAAAATGTATGCGTGTTATATGGACCCGGCATAGTAGACTATTCGTAAGGTAACATTTTCTTTGTGGAAATCGTTCTTGAACGTTTAAACGCGTTTTTTTCAAAGCTACATTTTTCATTAAAAATTTCATTAAAAATTTTATAGTAGTCAGCCCATCTATAGCTCTCACGAGAACCAAAATATTTTTGATATCCGCTAAAGTTTTTTACAGCTGAAAAATTCGAAAAAAATAACGAAACTTGAAACTTAACCTTTAAAAACATGCCAAAAAATGAATTTTCGATATTTTCACTTCACTCTAATTTCGGTGATAGCCTCAGGTCTACAAATTAAAATGCCGCGCGAGTTTTTAATTTTAGATGAGCAAAACGTCCGAAATCGTGGCAGCCGTCAACCAACTTTTTTGGGGCCGGATTGATATTCCGAACATTTAATGATCAGAACGCTTAAAACTCCGAAATAATACTACCCCGAAAGATCGAAATTCCGAAAATCTTAACACCGTCAAAATAATTCGGCTATGGAAGTTTTGAAAGTTTCAAAATTTTCAATAAATCGACAAATTATTTAAAGAATTTTCATAATTAAGAAGTTCCTTACGTCAATTTTGAAATATGTCTAGACAATGCCATACGTTCGACATCGTAGTTGACTGTCAATAGTGTAGAACGTATAACATTTTCTACACAAATTTCAAAAAGAACGTAAAATCACTTAAAAAAAATTCTACAAATAATTCGTCGATTTATTGAAAATTTTGAAACTCTTCAAACTTCCATAGCCGAATTATTTTGAGAGTGTTGTGATTTTCGGAGTTTCGATCTTCCGTGTAAAATTCTTTCGGAGTCTTGATCTTTCGGGTTAGTATTCTTTCGGAGTTTTGAGCATTCTGATTATTCAAAGTTCGGAATTTCAGCCCGGTCTCACTTTGAATATCGAAACATTAAAATTCGTAATTTTAAATTCGGTGTAAAGTCGATTCAACTCGTACTTTTGTTCGATAAAATTCTAAGGAACTGCAAAAATGTTAATAAATACGTGGTAAAAATTCAAAGATATTTTAAATGGTTCGTCAAAAAAAAAAAAAGTTCCGAAGAAAGCGACAAAAAATAATTGTCGCATGGGATGACCCCCTTAAAATTGACCACTAAATCGTTGCCTTGCGTCCCTAGACCTAAAGGTTGTCATATTCCTCGTTCGAACTCTACTCGATACGCGTCTCGAAATTTTGGCTTTTACTTCGTCGTTTGTGAATTGTTTCGATGTTTCGAGATAAACGGGCCACCCTGTATACGCATATCGACCGAAGATCGCACAACCGAGTCTTTGTATCTCGTTTCTCCATTAACGAACTCCGAACGATGTTGGTTAATGGAGTTTGGTTGGCGATGGTGGAGACACAGCGTGAAATCCATCGAGCCAATATAACTTTTGCCAAATGCGGGAACGTTAATGGATTGCTAAACTGTCGGGGCTTTTCCAATGCGGCTCTTTACTCGTGTCCAGGCAGAGCTCGCAATCGCAAAGTCTGCTCAAAGTACACATTGCGATGAGTTCGCAAATGTCGGGGAAGTTTCTCCGCGGTGGAGGGAGAAGCCTTCCGCCTTGATCGAATGCTAATCAATGATTCCACTTGGTTCGCTTCGTTCCGGCGGACCCATAGAATGGTGGGAACAGGCGTATGCATGTGAAACGGCTCATTTTTGAGCGATGAAGAAGATATTATAGGGTGTCACAAAATGACCTGACATTTTTATTTATCAAGGGGTTTAGACCCTACTTTACACGCTAAAAACGATTTTCATGAATTTTTTTGATCGGTTCATATGATAGATATTGATACAAGAACTGTTACACTTAATAAATGCACTTTCGAAATATTGGTCTTGAAATTAATTCGTAGCGTTTCACGAGAGATGGCGTAGGTAGTACAGCATTTTGTTTTTACCGACAGTGATGTATTCAACGTGAAAGAGCTATCATTGAATGTCATTTGCTGTGCATAACCTCTTTTTGAATCGTAAGTAACAACACTTTATATTGAATATGTCGACATTTGTGCCGAACAAAGTGTTTTTGCGGGGAATTTTACTTCATTACTTTAGGGATGTTGAGTCCCTAATCGCAAATGATAATAAAATTTGGAAAATTTGCTACGTTTTTGTATGAAGTATTTCAGAGGACGTGTAAAAGTTTCACGACAATTAGGATGTTTGTTATTGGACAATTAACATTCACAAATTAAATGTTGTCTTATGGAAACTGATGTAACTTTGCAATAAGTATCAATGTCAACCGTATAAATTTCTTACTTCGTCGTTCTTACTTTATAAGTTTAAAAACGATTTTCATGAATTTTCTGATCGGTTCATACGATAGATATTGATATAAGAACTGTTACACTTAATAAATGCACTTTCGAAATATTGGTCTTGAAATTAATTCGTAGCGTTTTACGAGAGATGGCGTAGGTAGTACAGCATTTCTTTTTTACCGACAGTGATGTATTCAACGTGAAACAGCTATCATTGAATGTCATTTGCTGTGCATAACCTCTTTTTGAATAGTAAGTAACAACACTTTATATTGAATATGTCGACATTTGTGCCGAACAAAGTGTTTTTGCGGGAAATTTTACTTGATTACTTTAGAGATGTTGAGTCCCCAATCGCAAATGATAATAAAATTCGGAAAATTTGCTACGTTTTTGTATGAAGTATTTCAGAGGACATGTAAAAGTTTCACGACAATTAGGATGTTCGTTATTGGACAATTAACATTCACAAATTAAATGTTGTCTTATGGAAACTGATGTAACTTTGCAATAAGTATTAATGTCAACCGTATAAATAGTACAAACGTGCAGTGAGAAAAAAGTCCATAGTATTTATTTAAAAAACGCCCATGGTAAAAGTGGGCATAGTAAAATTCGTATAGCTTATTGCTATCGCAATCACAATATGGTTAACACAACGATAAGCGTCTATCTAATCATGCTGTTTTCGTAGTGTGTTTTTGTATCTAGTATCCCTGAAATGACTATTAACTACTGCGAAAGACTACAATATCGGTATACTTAATTCAGTTAATATTTTTACAATAGTTAGTAGTATTTTCGGGGTTAATAGATGGTCGAGCACGCCACCAAAGTTATTTTTGTTGGGGTTTGTTCGGGGTTGTTTGGTGTTATTTGGGTTTGTATGGGTTTGTTTGAACCCTTGAAGAAAATTAGCCTGTTTCTAGCAGGAGCCCCACTTCCGAATATTGACCCCGTGGAATATTGAGGCAGGTCTAATTTTGATACAGGGTGGGTTTAAGGGGGGATTGTCTTTTTTTTCGCAAAATTTACCGCTTTTTGGGAATTTTTTTGTGAAGAAAGTATACAACGGAAAACTTGTGAAACTTGGCATATAGTTTTATTGATCTGTTTACTACATACAAAAAAATTTTTAAACAATTTCATCAAAAAATCCGCCTCCCACCCCCCTCGACGCGCGATGGTCCTTTTTTGATGGTGTGCACGATTTCTCAAAAACTATTCAACCGATTGCCTTCAAATTTGGACAGATGGCTCAGCTGACATCCGTTTATCGTTTGATGAAGCAAAAAAGCAATACGTTTAATAGTTTTTTATTTATAACAAAAAATCGATCAATTTTTTTCGAAAAATCGATACTTCAAGTTCAAAACGTCACCAAATCGTCAATTTTTTTTTTCCCTTCATCGAACGATAGCTATATGTGTCTAAAGTAAAATGCTTTTTGGGTTTTTGTTGCAAGATGAACGTGAAGGCTGTAATCGTGCACACCATCAAAAAAGGACCATCGCGCGTCGAGGGGGTGGGAGGCGGATTTTTTGATGAAATTGTTTAAAAATTTTTTTGTATGTAGTAAACAGATCAATAAAACTATATGCCAAGTTTCACAAGTTTTCCGTTGTATACTTTCTTCACAAAAAAATTCCCAAAAAGCGGTAAATTTTGCGAAAAAAAAAGACAATCCCCCCTTAATGGGGGAGACGAACTCGACGCATGAACGCCAACTTGTAAGAGGTTCTCGAAAATAGCAGCGTTCATTTCTATCATTTCACGAACGACTTGGAAAATGAAGAATGATTGATTCTCGAACGAATTTCCGGAAATGCCGTGTTCTCGGGCTACCCTGCTAACCCAACCACTTGGCAAAGCTGATAAATCAGTGGTCTCGAATTCCAAGCGCTACTACGTCGGTGCAGAGCAATTCCTAGACGCACGAACTGATCGCTGCCATCAACTACAGAACTCTCATTGAAACTTTCTGTAACCGCAATACCTTCTAATATCATCTTAGTCCTCGAAACCTCACCAATGCTTTACGCTTTTTGTACCGGTGAGCATTTACATGCAATATAGAAGTGGAGGTGAATTGATGCTCGCCTTTTGGTTAATTTATTGAGCTGAACAAAAATTTCCTATAAGAAACCATGCTGAATTGTTATGCCTTGTTTATGGGATACTAGTTTGATTTGTTTGTTTTGAATTGTTGAGTTTGATTTGAATTATGCCTTGTTTATGGAATACTAGTTTGATTTGTATCAAGAGTTCTATTCCGTTTTTTCTATCTAGCTTCGTACGTATCTATAATCATTGGGAGTAATTAAAATAAAAAATAAAAATCTTTAATCGAATATTTTTGTGGTCTTAAATCTTAACTTCAATTTGGAAGGAAGATTTTATAAGAACTCCGTAAATCGATCGAGGTATGACGACTTTTGTGAAAGTCGACTATTCGTCCGAATGACGAATAAAAAAAGCGTATGTTCATGAATATTTTTGATAGGTTTATATTATAGATATTGACGGAAAAATTGTTACACTTAATAAATACACTCTCGAAATATATTGGAATTTTTTAAAACGTATTTATGTAACCCAAACAAACTTTGAACGCGTTTTTCTCGAAACAACGTTTTTCGACGGCTTGTTGATAAAATCTTCGAAACTTCTGAACCGATTATCACCACAGATTCTTTACAGCGATAGCTATAGGGCGTATCGAGGATTTTAAAAATTTTGATATTTACTAATTCTTTTTCCGAAAACGGTGCAAAAAACACGTTTTTTTGTTTTTACGTAAAATGTCCGCCATTCGGTTATTTTTGTATATATCAAAAATCGTATGATATGCGCTATAGCCATTAACATACTGAATCTCAAACCGTTCGATTTTTCTTGTTTCTGATGATCCATCTCCGAGATTTCATCAACAGCGCAGACGTACAATTTTTTAGGACATTTTTTTAACTACCATTTTTAACTACATTATCTATAAATAGTGACTAAAACAAATAACATTTTTCAAATTGTATTTCGAAAGTGTATTTGTTAAGTGTATCAACCTTTATATCAATGTCCATAATATAAACCTATCGAAACATCTATGAAAATAGCCTTTTTTAGCGACTAAAGTGAGAAGACCCCTTAAACTTCGGAGATCCACAATTTTTAGAACATTAGATCATATGACCGAATGATTTTTCAAATAAGTTTATCCATTTATTAGTAACAAACGATTAAAGTTGTTTTTTTTTGGTTGAAAACCGAACTGTTCTTTCTACAGCTTGCCATTTGCCGAATGTTCAAAATTTCCAAAAAGTATGCTGTCATACGAAAGCTTTCTTATCCTCCTAAAAGTAAACTTGTTAAGGGAGCTTTCCAGTGTGAAATTTTCAAAAAATCGATTTTTTTTTTTGCTTTATCGAATCGTATACACTCTTCCGAATATTCCCTGAAATTTTCATGCCGAAATTCAGATTATTTCGGTTACTGTACAGCATTTCTTGGAAGAAGGCAACGGAGCGCTACAGCTACAGCGAAACTTTGAACGCGTTTTTCTCGAAACAGCATTTTTCAAAACGGTGTCCAACTTGGAGGGCAGAGTTTTAAAGCTATCGAGTTGAATTTTTTACACAATATTCTTAACGTCATTGTTTATCGTGCTATGGAAGCTTTTTTTTTTTTGACATCTTCCTATTTTTTTGTAAAAAAAACTGCCAAAAAAAATGCTAAAATCGATACTTTTTGTTCAAACCGGCGCCATTTTTGCAAAAAAAAAAAAAAAAAAAAAGCCTCCATAGCACGAAAGCCAATTATATACCGATCAATAATCTTTTTGTGTTTTTTGTTTCAGATCAAAATTGTGACCCCCAACGTGGACACCACATCCAAGTGCATTTTCTGCAACAATTGTTTCATCATTTTTATAGATATTAATTAATAAATAAATCGATCTTTAAAAAATTGTTTTGTATTCTTCAATACCCAATTAATATACAAAAAAAAACCAGACCGATTAGATTATTTTTTCTTTAAAAAAAAAAATCGCGAAAAACAGCGGTTTTTCGGGCTGTCACACTGGAAAGCTTCCTTAATATTTCATTCAACGTCACCTCAGTTGTCAGAACCACCTACACCCATTGACCATGCAGAAACGGCAGTACTTTGTTTAACCAATAATAACCCCATTGTTTACCACCATTTTCCAATTTTCAAAAACCTCAAACTTGGCAAGGCTATGTATCAGCTGTTTGTAAAATCCCCACCTCGTCGTGTCAATACTCCCATGAAAAAAAAAATAGAAAACCGCCTTATTTGTTTGGGGCTCCTGATTCATGCAGACCCGTTAATTTCAGCCTGAAAAAAACTGTACAGACACTGAATATCGGTGTAGTCAAGACAAGATTAAGGATGCTGAGTCCCAAATCGCAAAAGATGATAAAATTCTGAAAATTTGGTATGTTTTTGTATGAAGTATTTCAGAGGTCGTGTAAAAATTTCACGACAATTAGGAAGCTCGTTATTGAACAATTCACATTCACAAATTAAATGTTGTTTTATGGAAACTGATGTAACTTTGCAATAAGTTTTTTTTTTGACCTCTCAATTTTATAATATCTACAATATACTGAAAGCAACGGAAACAAAACGAAGTTTATTGATAAATTTTTTTTTATTTCTTTCAAAAATTGTTCTTAACAAAATGTTAATTTTTTAATAACGAGCTTCCTAATCGTCGTGAAATTTTTACACGACCTCTTAAATACTTCATACAAAAACATACCAAATTTTCAGAATTTTCTTATCATTTTTTATTTCAACCCTTAAGGAGGTTGAATTAATGATGATAGAATTCGGAAAATTTGGTATGTTTTTACATAAAGCATTCAGGAGGTCGTGTGAAAATTTCATGACGATTAAGAAGCTATTTATTGAACAATTAACATTAACATGTATCGTAGGGACTCAACATCCTTAAGAGGGAATGATACGTTATCGCGGTCGGTATGGTAGAACGATTATAGATTCCCACGAATCTCTGAAACGGCTCTTCAGATCCCGTCGAAACTTTGCCAAACGACGTCAGATAGATGAATGGCTCTCTTCTTCTCAAATTTTCTGATTTTGAGAAAAAGAAAATAGATTGGCTTATGATAACTTAATCTACATTTTTTTCTCAAATTCGGAAAATTTGAGGAGAATACAGCCGTTCGTCTATCTATTTGACGTCGTTTGGCAAAGTTTCAACGGGATCTGAAGAGCCGTTTCAGAGATTCGTGGGAATCTATAATCGTTCTACCATACCGACCGCGATAAGGTACCATTCCCTCTTAAACAGCGATCTCACAGTAACAGTCAAGTACGTACCCGTACTTGACTGTTAAAAAGAGACAGGTCCGTGTCGGTCAAACATCCGAGTTACGTAACGGCGGGCGTAACTCGGTGATACACCGAGCATTAAACGTCTCGCCTCCGGGGTTTACTTAGCCATCACAAATTGCGCTATTAATCCAGAGTTTAAGCCACGAGGCACGACGAGAACGGCTGCGAGTTGTAATCCCCGGCAATAGTTTCATCCCTCAAAACTATGCTTGTACCTGGGTCAAAGGATAGTGTCCACACAGAACCGGACTGAAATTCGCCGAGAGTCACGTACCTTCAGCTTTGCCTATCCTCGTGTGCTTTCTCGAGGGTACGGAAGGGACGAGGCAAACGTTACGACCGCGAATTCCTTATGTGAGTTTCCACCTCCTCTATACACTCAACTCGATTATTCTCTGTGCACATACATGTGGCTATTGTCAAGCTCCGGTTTCGGTCACCTTTGCAAAGCAACTTCAAGCATAAGGGGAACGAAAGTTATCAAGAGGATCCGTAGGAGTGACCGGAAGAACGTATTTTTGCTTCGTAATTCCACACGAACGAAAAAGGATTTGCACAACTCGCTTGTCCAAAGTCACCCGACAAGGGAGAAATATTTACGTGGGATATTTTAGATAGCTTTTTGTAAATAAGGTATTCACAAACAATAATAAGAAGTCATTTATCTACTAATAAAAAAATAACAATATAAGGTAAGCAGTCTACTAACTCAATAGCTTATTTGAGATAAGTCATCTACTAATTTAATAGCCTGTTTTAGATAAGCTATTTGTTCTGCTATTAGCTTATTTTAGATAAGATATCTACTAATCCGATAGTGTAATTTGCCTACGCTATGTTGTTATCTAATAGCTAATTTTAGATAAGCTATCTACCAATCTAATATCTGATTTTAGATAAACTAGCTCCTAATCTAATATCTGATTTTAGATAAGCTATCTACCAATCTAATATCTAATTGTAGGTATGCCATCTACTTATCTAATAGCCTATGTTAGATAAGCTTTCTACGATCCTAATAGCTTATTTTAGATACGCTATGTACTAATCTAATAGCGTATCTTAGATACCATGTCTACTAATCTAATATCTTATTTGAAATCCAAAGTAAACGATTAGATTAGTGGAAAGGGCATCTAGATAAGCTACTAGGTTAGTAGATGTCTTATCTGAAATAGGATATCAGATTAGTACACAGCTATTCTGAAATACGTCATCAGATTAGTCGATAGCTTGTCTGTAGCTTGTCTGAAATGAACTATTGGATTAGTACATGGCATATCTAAAATCAGATATCGAAATAGTAGATAGCTTATCCAAAATAAGATAATTAGTTAGCAGATACCGTATCCAAAACAAGATATTGAATTGGTAAATCGCTTATCTAAAATACGCCATCAGATTGGTAGCTAATTTATCTAAAATAAGCTATTAGATACTGATCTACCAGATCGAAGCTATCGACTAATTTAATGTCTTACTTGAGATTTGATATCTCAATATTTGAAATGCAATATTTGAAATCTAAAATAACCGGTTAGATTAGTGGGAAGCGCATCTAGATAAGCTACTAGGTTAGTTGACGTCTTATCTGAAATAGGATATCAGATTAGTACACAGCTATTCTGAAATACGTCATCAGATTAGTCGATAGCTTGTCTGTAGCTTGTCTGAAATGAACTATTGGATTAGTACATGGCATATCTAAAATCAGCTATTCAAATTGTAGATAACTTATTTAAAATAAGATAATTAGTTAGTAGATACCTTATCCAAAACAAGATATTCAATTCGTAAATAGCTTAACTAATATACGTTATCAGATTGGTAGGTAGTTTATTTAAAAGAAGGTACTAGTAGATTAAAGGTTTATCTAAAAGATTTATCTAAAGGTTTGTCTAAAAGTTTTATCTAGAAGGTTTAGTTAGTAGATACCTTATCCAAAACAAGATATTCAATTCGTAAATAGCTTAACTAATATACGTTATCAGATTGGTAGGTAGTTTATCTAAAAGAAGGTACTAGTAGATTAAAGGTTTATTTAAAAGATTTATCTAAAAGGTTTATCTAAAAGAAGGTCTAGTAGATTAGTCGATACTGATCTACTAGATCTAAGCTATCGACTAATCTAATATCTTATTTGAGATTTGATATCTCAATAGATATCTGAGATATCTCAGGAGATATATCTCAAATAAGATATTAGCTATTAATAGCTCTAGCATAAGGTATTAATAGCCCTAATAGCTTAACTAGATCAGTATCTAATAGCTTATTTTAGATAAACTTGCTACCAATCTGATAGCGTATTCTAGTTTAGATATCTATCAATTAAAGATCTTGTTTTGCATAAGCTATCTACTAACTCAGTATCTTATTTTAGATAAGATATCTCCTGTTGTAATATCTGATTTTAGATATGCCATCGACTAATCTAATAGGTCATTTCAGATAGTTCATTTTAACTGTGTACTAATCTGATATCCTATTTCAGATAAGACATCTACTAACCTAGTAGCTTATCTAGATGCGCTTTGCGCTAATCTAATCGTTTATTTTAGATATGCTATACAATAATCTAATATCTTATTTTAGATAAGCCATCTGATAACCTAATAACTTATTTCAAATATGCTATCTACTAATATAATCGATTATTTTAGATAAGCGCGCTTTTCTTCACTCTCCGGAGTGTCACACGCGTTGAATTTAGAGTGAAATGCCGCCAATAACGTCTAGGTAATCGTTCTCGAGGGCTTTTCACAACGGCCTTGAGCGAAATTCGATCGTTGAAAAAAGTTGCCTCCACACAGGACAGTCGCGTGAGGGGTTGCCCCCACTTGCGATTTTGAAAAAATCGATTTTTTTATTGCATTTTTTTGAAGTATAAGTATCTGAGAATATGTCCTGAAAATTTCAAGTCGATGCGAACAAAATTGACTGAGATATGAGCGTTGAAAGAGAAGAATCCGTGAATTGAAGAACTGAAATTGAAACTTTAAACGCGTTTTTCTCAAAATGGCATTTCTGAAGTCGGTGACCAAGATTACTCGAACACTAATGAACCGATCTTCTTGAAATTTTGCAGGCTTATTTAATACATAAAAATGTAGTCTTTAATCGTTCGATTTTTTTTTCGAAAAAAAAATGGCCGTTTTATAGCCAAAGAACGGCCGTTTTTTTTCGTTAAAATCGAACCATTAACTTTGACTGTCCGCCATTTTGTGAAAAATGAATCTTTTTTAAAATCCTTCGATTAAAGACTAGTTTATACTTATATTTGACTAAATCCATCCGCATTTTTTTTTCAGATGATCCACTTCGCCGCAATGTTGGTCACCGCAAACCGTGTATATAAAAACATTATTTCATTGACGGCCATTTGCCACTAAACAATGTAATATTTTTCAATAAAAAAAATTACTGAAAGTTCTTCAAGATGTGTTTTTTAAGATGGTATATTGATCGATTAAAAAAGTTTTGTAGTTTTCTTTAAAAAAATTCATGAAAAAGGCCTTTTTTTGCGCTACAAGTAGGGGTAACGCCTAATGCTGGTCCGTGGCTCCGATCACTGATGGGTCTGACACCCGTGAATGTTCGTGACGGAGAGTACCATCGAAAACGAGGCTTGACCTCGTCCTTCGAATCGCAAGCTATTAAAGTGTGTATTCAGACTCACATCTCTACGGGACAGCCGGCTATCCCACAACTTTCAATTGACGCACGGATTAATTATCCTCCCCCCACATTACGCAAACTCCGGTTGCAGCTTCCAGTCGATTCGTTCGGATACGTTGGTACCCGGATCGTAACGGATATGTGTTTCACGTTCGCGCATAGCGAAGAGAGTTAACGATATAACTTCCCGGATCCAATCGTATGTTGGCTAAACCCTTTTGCTAGCGAGAGTCGATGCGAACGGTATTAGCTCTACGCATACCCATCTGTGTGTAGGCGCGCATCAATGCGGAAATTCATATGTACTGTGTATGTATTGCGGATGTACGGTTGAAGTAGGTGGAACATTGTGCTCACCCGTCATTATGTTGTCCCGGATGATCTGGACGTGTCGATCACGGTCTGGCCTGGTATGCTCGTGCCAGAAACCAACAACGTGACCCAATTCGTGAACAACTATGCCAAACTTGTCACAATTCTTGCCGATACTGATTGCCTGCGGACCGTTTCCTCGTTTCCCCACAAACGAGCAGCACCTGTTATAGAAAGAATGCCAATTGCAGATCCAATTCGATCTTGCTTCTTTCTAAACATATTCGTCACTTTACGTTGAGTTGATTCATCGAGCAATGGTTGGTCGAATGAATCAACCCTATTGATCATGGAGGTTAATCTGGCTGATGATTCAGCTGGCTGGTCAAGTCTGTTCGGTAAGCTGGCTGATTAGAATGGTTGACGAAAGGTAGAGGACAAGCTAATTGATCAAGTTTGGGTTTAAGCTGATCGATCAACGATATTGATCAAGCTGCTTGATCAAACTCATTGCTCGAGTTTATTAATCCAGCTGATTTGTTAAGCCACTTGTCAAAGTAACTAATCAAGTTCGTTGGGTATGCTGATTAATCGAATTGAATTATCAGAATCATTGGTCAAGCTTATGGAATCAGCTCGACGGTCGAGCTGATTAATTATAACCGTTGATCAAGCTGCTCGGGCAGACTCACTGCTCAAGCTGATTAATCGAGCTCATTCATTGAGCCGATTATCAAGCTATTGAATCAAGTCCGTTGGGTAAGCTGATTTATCAAATTGGTGGATCAGAGTCATTGGTCAAGCTCGATTGTTAAGCTGATAAATCAGTCACTGATCAAACTGCTTAGTGGCTTCATTGCTCGAGCTGATCAATCCAGCTCATTCATTAAACCACTTATCAAGCTGATTGTCCACGTTTCTCTGCAAAGCTGATTAATGAAATTGGTTGAACAAACTCATCGGTCAAGCTGATTGATTGCGCTGATTATGAAGCGCAATGGCCAATCTTCTGAATCGATCTGTTCATCAGGCTGATCGATCATGCTAGCAAACGAACTCTTCAGCTAAGATGTTTTATCGAGCGCATTGATCAAGTTCTTTGATTAAAATAAACATGAATCACGAACACAATTACACGACACTTTTGTTGACCACCGACTGATTAAAAAAATTATCCCTTATGGGAAAAAAGAAACCAATTTTCCCCCTACACTAAATCCGGACATTTGTACCCAAATGTTTTATTAAAATACATCAAACCCACCGAGTCCAAAGAAATTCGTTGCAAACGCCAGAAAAATGCCCAAAAATTCAAACCCAACGAATCGAATGATATTTTTAAAAAAAGCTGGCGATCCTCCGATCATATGTGATCGATGACGCATTCCATTGGGAATCTTACCCGCATGGACGTTCCGTGAAGACGATGTAATTCGGATGTTGACTATTTATTCTCTCCACGAACTTCACACAGGTGAAGTTCTCCCAGTGTCGCATAGCCTGCTTGAAGAGAGCTTTGTGCGCCCCGGAAAAATTGCCATCGATCTCGTACGGTATTACACCGTGATCCCAGACGCGTTCCTTTCGCGCTGTCGCAGCGCGACGATTTCTACCCCCCGGCACCGAAGAATCCCTCGTCGCTCCGCGGTCCTGATTCACGAGGTACTTCGGCTTGTGCTCGTTGTAAAATTCAATCGAACGGAGACGTCGATCGTGGAGCGACACTACCTCGTCCGAGGAATCCCCGGAATCACGAGGGAACGGCGTCTTTCGACGTTTCGTCGACGATTGTCGCCTTCGGGTGACTCTGAGAAAAAAAAACACGATCAAAGGATTTACGAAATTTGGCGATTGGCTTTTTTGTAGTTTCTTTTGTTATTTTGACCAGAGTTGTCAATACTTTTCAGTTCTTTGGAACCGTCTCATTCGGTATTGAAATATACAGGGTCGTCCAGTACCTCGGAAAAAAAATTGTCCCATTGTGCAGGAGGTGTCATCAGATGGTGACGTTTTTGAACGTGCCCTTGCTTTCAAGATACGAACGTCACCTTTGTTTTTTTTATGGAATGCCGTGGTTTTATGTCTGCCACTAATAGCTGCTGGTTGAAAAGTATACAATGACTTAAAACCCAAGGTCATTCAAGGTCATCGAAATCACTGTGGTTCACAAAGGATGTTCTAAGTGACGATGACCCTTGGTATCAAGGCGATACCAAAGTCCTCCTATCGTAGAGTCTAATGACTCTGATGACCTTGAACAATGACTTTGATGACCTTGGATGACCTTGTGCTGTACTATTTCGGCGGTAATATTTTTCTTCTGTTTACCGCTCCAACCATAAGTAGATTTGGACGTCACGACGTATAGTATATATTTTTTGTACTGATCGTAAAAATTATTATGATTGGAAAATCCTTTGTACGTGATAACAAAAAACGCGGTTAAAGTAAGCTGGTGAATAAAAAGAGATCCTGATCCTGAAGTTCGTGGCAGTGAAACGGTAATTACTATTTTTTACCTTCTACGAAAAGATTAAGTACGAAAAGTAAAAACAAAAAAGATGGAAAAATCTGGGTACCAAAAAACGCCGAAACATCGTAGAAAAAAATAAAATGAAATAACCGATGGAACGAGATGATCCGGCAATTTCTCTTTCTCCCTCGCCTACCTTCTTTCTTTTAGCGGCACGGCGCGGGCGCCCCGCCACGAGCGTCCACCCTTTCGCATTTTACGGGCGCCACGCGTGTACGGAAACCGCGTAAAAGCTTCGAGCCCGGCATAGTTATAGCAGTAAAAGCTCGCGCTGTAATGAATTTAACCGTGCGCGCCGTATCAGGGGTCGGGACTGCAAGAGTGCGGTGTAAGTGTACGCGTGAGCGCAACGTTACCGTTGTCGCGCTCGCGTTTTTTACGACAGGGATATGAAATATCCGCGAGGGGCGTGAACCCACCTGCGATATCGTCGGGGCCCTTAAACGAGTGGAACAACGAAATGGGCTTGCGGAATTTGAAAAAAATTCACTGGAAAAAAACAACAATAATCTCGAGCAATAAAGAAAGAAAGAAAAAACTTCAACGAAAACTTGATTGAATTTTTTTATTGTTTCGGCATGTGTGTGTGTGTGTGTGTGTGTGTGTGTGTGTGTGTGTGTGTGTGTGTGTGTGTGTGTGCGCGTGCGTGTGATTTTTGCGCACCTTCAATATCATTTTTCTCATGGTAGAAGAAAGTGAGAGTATTTAGCTAATTTATATATATATATATATATATATATACACATATGTATATGTATATATACACAAGTATATAAATTAGATAAATGTTACCATTTTTTACAATGAAGAAAAACTTTCCATTACAATGCACCTATATAGAGGAAAGGGTAATGCGTGAAAATGGAAGGGTATACGTTGGAGCTCAGGAAATAATAGATATATATTCATATACACATAATAAGGAAGAAAGCATTTTGTGGATACTGACCCTTCGAAAAATTAGGCAGAAATGAAACTCAATTGATGAAGAATTCTATCAACTTAGATATATATATATATATATATATATATATACATGTTTATGTACTACGTACTTACTAGTACATTCAGTTATATGTATTATATAATATATAATATATTATTTATTTACTTTTGAGTATATACAAAACATTTTGTATACATTTATTCACATATATATATATATATATATATATATATATATATATATATATGTGTGTGTGTAAATAAATTTATAGAAAATGTTTTGTATATACTGAAAAGTAAATAAATAATATATTTTATATTATATATATATATAAATGAACATACTAGTAAGTACGTAGTACATAAACATGTATTCATATATGTGTTTATTTTATTACATATATATTTCTAGTGCAGACTTTTTTTTGTCATTATACAAATATATATGTAAGAAAAATAATGTCCTATTGCAGTTACTTGTAGATAAAACAACTGTTTGAGAATCGACACAAATTTCTGGTATCAATATCAACATACACACTATCAATATTTGACATGAAATGTCGACTAAAGTGATGTGCAACAAGATTCTTTTTTTTTGTGAAAAAGTCATTTCCGACGTGAGGTGCGTGCAAACGTTTTTACTTTTTTACTATCCACCTTACGTAAGTAGGTAAATTCGTATAAACAATATTATTATATAAATCTGTAATTTAAAAAAAAATCCATTTCTATTTGAATCAAATCTCAGAAAGAATGATGTAAATCTGATGGTGAATGTGAAATGGCATAATTCAAATTATATATAAGTCGATAGGAAATTAATTCGCACACATCGCATGTATATATAGCCTACTTTGCTCATCCCATGTCTTTCCACATGAGAAATTAATTCCAATGCCAGCTGCTTGGACCATTTTTTTTCTGCGATCGTTAATCTCGCCCCTTGCGCCATGATATAATTTCAATTTCCCGGCCGTAATAGTATATAGATATTAATATTTTATTAATCATAATTTTTTCCCTCTTTTTCGCTCTCGTGAAAATATTTTTCCCACGATGTCCGTATGTAGAGGGTGTCCTGTTATGAATGTATAATCCTGCAGCTGTCGATAGGTCCGATCATGTCCTACTATATGCTGAAATTTCACTTTAGTAAAAGTCCCACGGTTTTCGAGATAAAAATCATCTGCTTTTGGTTTTTCGCATGCCATTTCTACAAATGATAACTTGTTTTGAGCCGATTTTTAAAAAATACTCTTAGATGTTTGTTTTATCTAGTAAACTTTTCTTTTTATCCTTATATGTTAAAAAAACTTTATGAAAAAAGATCTTAAGCAGAATTTTCGTACAAACCAATTCGAACATCTGACTCTAATAGTCTGCGGTGTAAAAAAAAAGGGGTCTACCCATATAGTGCTAATTACTTTAAAAAGTTGCTTAGTTATTGTCGATTCATATCATTTGTAGAAATGCCATGTGAATAACCAAAGGCAAATTATTTTTTTTCCAAAAAATAACATAAAGCCCAAAATATCGAAAATTTCGGGACTTTTA
>OX632361.1:39248795-39253795 GCA_951751655.1 Ophion costatus
CATTTTTATTCATTTTTAAGTACAAAAACTACGGTTTAACGTAACGCCTCAAAAATAGATGGGCTAGGTAAATCCATTACAATTCGGCAATGACTTGTCTGAAACAAACAAAATCAAAGTCCATTAGATTCGTAATGACACCAGCTACAAAATGACCCTCGGATATAAAGATTTATCAAAAAATAAAAAAATAGCAGATGCAAAACGAAAAAAAGTAAAAAAAACGCGTTTTTTCGCAGTTTTTCGCAAAAAAAGAGTAGAACTCAAAATTTTAAAACCATCGTCATCTTGTTGCGAATCATGTTTACAATATGTGGTTCAAATTTCAAGAGAATCGGTTTATTAGTTTTCGAGATACGATGAAGCTAGATTTTAAAAACGTTGTTTCGAGAAAAACGCGTTTGAAGTTTATACTATGAAAAACTCTTACCTAAACTCAATCGGCAATTCCTGCACCGTACAAAATCACTTCTGATTGCTCATCATCGTCGATTTCTTCAAGTGAAATGTTCAAATTGAAAAAAATTTGAAATTTTCAAAGTAGACTGACCCCTTAAGGATGCTGAGTCCCAAATCGCAAATGATAATAAAATTCTGATAATTTGGTACGTTTCTGTAAGACGTATTTCAAACGTCGTGTTAAAATTGCACGACAATTAGGAAGCTCTTTATTGAACAATTAACATTCACAAATTAAATGTTGTCTTATGGAAACTGATGTAACTTTGCAATAAGTTTTTTTTGACCTCTCAATTTTGTAATATCTACAATATACTGAAAGCAACGGAAACAAAACGGAGCTTATTGATAATTTTTTTTAATTTCTTCTAAAAATTGTTCTTAACAAAACGTTAATTTTTTAATAACGAGCTTCCTAATCGTCGTGAAATTTTAACACGACCTCTTAAATACTTCATACAAAAACATACCAAATTTTCAGAATTTTCTCATCATTTTTTATTTCAACCCTTAAGGAGGGTGAAGTAATGATGATAGAATTCTGAAAATTTGGTATGTTTTTACATGAAGTATTCAGGAGGCCGTGTAAAAAATTCATAACGATTAAGAAGCTATTTATCGAACAATTAACATTAACATGTTTCATAGGGACTCAACATCCTTAAGGGGTTACCCCCACTTGCGATTTTGAAAAAATCGATTTTTTTATTGCATTTTTTTGAAGTATAAGTATCTGAGAATATGTCCTGAAAATTTCAAGTCGATCCGAACAAAATTGACTGAGATATGAGCGTTGAAAGAGAAGAATCCGTGAATTGAAAAACTGAAATTGAAACTTTAAACGCGTTTTTCTCAAATGGCATTTCTGAAGTCGGTGACCAAGATTACTCGAACACTAATGAACCAATCTTCTTGAAATTTTGCAGGCTCATTTAATACACAAAAATGTAGTCTTTAATCGTTCGGGTGGGGGGAAAAATGTCAAACGATGAATATGCAGATGGGCCAAAATGTCGAATTCGAAAATGACGAATGTTCGAATATAGATAGATCAATCTTACTAGAGTCTGTAAAGTCGAAAATAACAATTACGAATATGAACATCTCGGAAGTTGATGTATAGCAAAAAACGAAAAACAGATTGAATAAAATATCGATCGATTTTTTTTTTCGAAAAAAAATGGCCGTTTTATAGCCAAAAAACGGCCGTTTTTTTTCGTCAAAATCGAACCATTAACTTTGACTGTCCGCGATTCTGTGAAAAATGAATATTTTTTAAAATCCTTCGATCAAAGACTAGTTTATACTTATATTTGACTAAATCCATCCGCATTTTTTTTTCAGATGATCCACTTCGCCGCAATGTTGGTCACCGCAAACCGTGTATATAAAAACATTATTTCATTGACGGCCATTTGCCACTAAACAATGTAATATTTTTCAATAAAAAAATTACTGAAAGTTCTTCAAGATGTGTTCTTTAAGATGGTATATCGATCGATTGAAAAAGTTTTGTAGTTTACTTTAAAAAAATTCATGAAAAAGGCCTTTTTTTGCGCTACAAGTGGGGGTAACGCCTTAATAGAGCGCGATAGAGAAATGCCGTGAACCGAGAAATATCGATGTTTCTTCGTCATCGTAAATCGTCGAACGATACGTGTGCACAAAAGGAACTCAATCGGCGGTGCACGATCGATCAAAAGTGAACGATCGAATCCCCGTCTCATTTCCGGTCGATCGGATAACCCGTGCAGAGAAGCGCGTACACGAGCAGCTGCAGAAATTACGACGATCAATTGAGGTTCGAGTAAATACGGCAGCCGACGACTCCGATCGAGCCGACGCGATCCGCAATTGAACTGAACGAGTGATTATAATTTTACTTACGGTACACATTTGCGTGAATCATTTCGCTCGACGCATGCCGATAAATGCATGCTTTGCACCATGTTAACGCGACCCAGTTGTAAATCGAGGTACAACCCCCTACCCCCCCCCCCCCTTCCCCCTCGCCCCTCTCGTTAACTCCATAGCTCGATCGGCTCGATAAAACGATGCCAATTGCATGATGATTCGTTTATTCGAGGTTAAGCAGCTTTTCTCCCGTCTTCGAAAACAGGATGCTCGTTTAGATTGGATTCAAAGCTATTCTTCCAAAATATTGATTCGCTTTATTTCGGCTCTTGTATAGTTTTCTTCGCCTTATTTTTGGACTAATGAAAAATGTCATCGGTATTGAAATTGTATTATGTCAAGCTGCTGGATTTTCGCATGCAAAAATAACTGGAGTCTCGTTGTTTTTCGTTGAGCCTCATGGAAGAAATAGACCCAACCGAACCTAACAAACCCAAACATTAAAAAAATCGCGTTTATTTTCGTTTAAAATATTCAGTAAGAGTTCATAAAAAAGGGCGTAGTTCCGAAAAGCCCATACCGCTGATTAATTTGGAATTTCGTGTAGCCATGTATTTTGACTCGCTCATTACGAACGTCATAGTGGAAATACACGCGAATTTGATTTTCAAGGTCAACACTCACGAAAAGTGATTTTTTAAACAGTTTTTCTGTTTTATTTGCGTAAATATTCATTTTAGAGGAGAAGGGTTCTTATAAAAGTTATAGCCTATGAAAATATTGATCTTTTAGGTTCAATACAGTTTTTATCTAAAAACATTCCGTTTCGAGAAAAATGAGATAATGGTCCAATAAGTGGAAATTGCTTAGCTCCATTAGTTTCGATATTATCTACTTACGCACTTTACCGCGGGAAGGTTGGAGTTTAGTCTTTAAAGGGCATGTTTTTTTTTGCTTTTTATTAATTTTTTTTCATTTACTTTAGTTTCTTTTTGTATTATATACTATTTTTGCATTTTTTATGATTCAGTCAATTGTAAAGTGCGTTTTTTTGTTTTTTATTTCTTTTTTGAATCTTTTTTCTTTTATTTTAGTTTCTTTTTGTATTATATACTATTGTTGCCTTTTTTCTTTGGGTCGTTGGATTTGGATTTTTCGTTGGATTTCTGTGGGCTAATGGACATTATCTATATTCTTCCTGTTACCGATCCGTTACTATAGATATGTAGATCATTTAGGACCTAATGAAGCTAAGCAATTTTCACTTATTGGACCATTATCCCATTTTTCTCGAAATGGAATGGTTTTAGACGAAAGTTGTATAGTGCATAAAAGATCAATATTTTCATAGGCTACAACTATTGTACGAAATATTTTTTTCTAAAATTAATATTTACTAAAATAAA
Organism: Ophion costatus; assembly: GCA_951751655.1. Classification (NCBI taxonomy): domain Eukaryota; kingdom Metazoa; phylum Arthropoda; class Insecta; order Hymenoptera; family Ichneumonidae; genus Ophion; species Ophion costatus. The sequence continues at coordinate 39,252,515 of OX632361.1, forward strand.
ACGGAAAAACTGTTGAAAAATCAGTGTTCGTGAGTGCTGACCTTGAATATCAAATTTGCGGGTGTTTTTCAATATGATATTCGTGATCAGCGAGTCAAAATACATAGGTACACCAAATTCTAAATTAATCAGAGGTATGGGCTTTTCGGAACTTTATCCTAATATCTAACAATATATATACTTATAAATATCTATATATATACATATGTAATACAATATGTAATGATGATAACATAAAATAATATTTTATACATATTTGCCATTTTATCAATTGTGTTTAGTTTATTATCATATTTTATTTTATTATATGTATATATATATATATTCACGCATGCATATACCAATATATATATATATTATATATATATATATATATATATATATTTTGATCGATCTTTTTTTCCCTTTCTCTATATATTTCATTCGAAACGCCATAAGTTCTCCATGTACAGCACATTTTCCAAAAATGATATTTTGCAAATAGTAGACTCGCAGGAAATATTTTATTTGATTTTGCGAATAAATTTCTATCGAAATTTGCCAAAAAATGACACGCGATTTTACGGGAGCATAAAAAAGCGCAAAAAAGAACAAACCCATTCGACGTGAGTGAGTAAAAAAAAAGTAGCAGAAAATGGGAAAGGAACTGCGTAATGAAGTAACTTTAATCGATAATTATTTAACCGAATTCGAGTCGTTCATGAGCGCGTCGAACTTTCGAAAACGTACAAACAATCGTGAATTGGGGGGAGGGGGCGACGTGTCGAATTAGGTATTCGGGACTCGTGTTCGAACAGCGTAAATTCGTGCCGCGAAAAAGCCAAAAAAATCTCGGGAGTCCTCTCGTTCGAGCCGAGTCCGAATTGACCCACTTCCGGTTTGTTGGACTCGGATGTATCTTCGGGATCTCGTCGTTTCGGCTGTCCCCGGTAAATTGGCACTCCGATACTGAACGAGTCAAAAAAATATTCGGGCGTCCGAACGACGAGGAAACGAGGAAAAAAATTCTCCGCCTCATCTCGCTCGGCGAATGTTTCAGAGATCTACACTCCGATCAAAGGGGTCGAGCTGAGCTACAAATTTGAAGGATACAATTTTTTTTATTGCTGTATTTTGAAGTCAAGGATCGTTACTTCAATTTGCAACGTAGGTTTGGTGAAAAATAGAAAAATTGAACTAGCTGCGACGACGCTTGTGGCGGGTCAGATCGAGCATTGCGCTATGGCGCCCAGCTGCATTTTTCTCTTTTGCCGTTTTCTAAAACTTATGTCTTGTGGAACG